>PVKS010001688.1:83080-135081 GCA_004027875.1 Aplodontia rufa
TTTTTTTTTTTTTTTAAGAGAGAGGGGACAGTGAGAGAGAGAGAGAGAGATTTCTTACCTTTTTTTTGAAGAGAGGACAGTGAGAGAGAGAGAGAGAGAGAGAATTAATAATTTTTATTGAGTTTTTCATGTGGTTTGCTTTGCTCCGACACTTAGCTGTGTACGTGGGTGCTGGGGTTTGAACCTGTGTACTTGTGCATGCTGGGCAAGCACCCTAACTGCCAAGCCACGGCTCCAGCCCATCTTTTACTTATATAGGTCTGTTTTCCCAACTACAAAACTAAGGCTCATTTCCATTCTTTTTGTTTGTTTGTTTTGGGGGGAGTTGTTTTTGTTTTTCTGGTACTGGGAATTGAACCCAGGGGCACTCTACAACTGAGCTAAGTCCCCAGCTCTTTTTTTTTTTTCCTAGACAGGGTCTTACTAATTTAATTAAGGCTCACTAAGTTGCTGAGGCTGGCCTTGAATTTGCAATCCTCCTGCCTCAGCCTCCTGTGCCACTGGGATTACAGGTGTCACAGCCATGCCTGACTCATTTCCATTCTACAGGTCTAACATTAGAAGGATTTCTAGTGCTCTGTAGAAGACAAGATTAGGTGTAATTGAGCAGTAGTACTCTGTGCTGCACTTTCAAACACCTGCACTTCTTTGGGTACTTGTATGGTACTCAAACCTGATGGTAGAAAGTGGAATTTTTCAGTTTCAGCTTGACATTGTGATTTGCACAATGCTCATTCATCAATTCCAGCTTTTAAAAAACACAGTTTTAGGTTCCTCATTGCACAAGCACAGTGTGTCTCTATAAAGTACTATGAGCAATTTAAGAAGCAAGTGAATGTCATCTAAGAATAGTCACCCAAGGAGCCCAAGAACTTTCTCAACAATCCTGCAGTTTCCCAGAATCTTTTCAAAATTCTTCTTGCAGAGTTACTTTCAAAGCCTGGAGCTGGCTCCGTGAGTAGTCATAAGGTTGGCAAATCCTCTTCCTTTCAGAGTGAATTCAGGGTTTAGAAACAGCCTAAAGTGATTTGAAATCAAATTTGGTGAGTGAGGTGGATGAGAATAGTTTAAATACCTTTAAAACACTGTGAATGAGGTCATGTTTGATCAAAAACAAGATGTGACTATAAAATATTAAAACCGCTGCTGGCCTTACTTGCAAGCCATTTTCACACTTGCAAATCTAGATTTATTACTTTGTAACTGCATTATGAAAACAATAAATGTCTGTAGTTACTGCTCTGTTCCCAAATAATTTTTCAGTGTTTATAATATATCAAAATAGGTGTTGGCATATCATAAACATTAAAAACACTTTGGAGATGCAACCATATTGTACAAATCTTGAAATGTATACCCTATGTATTCTGGAAAATAATTTTTGAAAAAGTTCTGTGTGGTGGTTCAACCATCACAGTTTTCTTATGCTATCTTCTACTTCATTACATAGAGTGGGAATTTGCATGGGATTTACATTTTTTTCAGTTTTACACCAGGTGACCCTTTGCACTGTATACAAGGTGCTGCTCTTGATGTTCCCTCGTGGTAATTCCTAATAATTAGTATTAAGCTTTCCATTTGTATCTAAGCGTTACCAGTGGTTAACATCTGATAGCAGATTGGTCTACTACCTGGTGAGTCCCTGAGCATATTTAAGGACAAGCATATTTTCCTGTACTGACTTCTGATTCATTAGCATAGCCATTACACAGTCACTTTATCTGAGATTTGATTTTTATCACCATATTATTTAGTATGTATTTATCACATGTCTCCTCTCCTCTAATCCAGCATAAATCAACAAGCATTGACCTAGCATTTACTCTATGCTGGGAATCAGAGTCAGAATGCCGTGCATGACGACCTTTAGGAGTCGCCAGTTTGGAGATGGGGAGTGGGATGCACGCATAACTAATACCACATAATAGGAATTCCACCTGGTGTCGAATGCTGTGGGAACAGAAATGGAAGGAGTGAGCAGAGATAAGACACAGTGTTTGGAATGAGATTGAAGATAAGAAAGAATTTAGCCACAAGTGAAAGGAAAAGAAATTATTCCAAGCAGAGGGGAGAACAAGGCTAGTACACTTGGAAGTTGGAATCCTTATTTTGGATGTGTGCTTCGGGGCTGCTCATGGCTGGAGTGGGGGCCCAAGGAAGGGCAGGGAGAGCAGGGGGTGCTAGGAGCCCCTTGGCATTCCCCTCTTCGCTTTGCTCTCCGCTTCTCTTCTGGTTTTGGCACTTCCAACTCTGACGCTTTGGGGAAATAGTTTTCCTCTCTGGCCTACAGTTTCCTTCTCTGTAAAGAGAGAAGACTGAATGGCATTGTTAGATCCCTTCCAACCTGAAGCGGACCAGTATTTGAAGAAACTGCCCTATTTCCCAGTGCTCCGTGGTAGCCTTTGTGTAAAGAATTCTATTAGACTGAATACGCTGAGAAAAAGCTTTTTAAAAAGGAACAGAATCCTTGCTTTCTTACATGTTTTTGGCCTCTTTTTTTTTTTTATGTTTTTCCCTAGGTAAATTTATGCTGGCTTAAGGCAGGACTGCCACTGGAACAAACCTAAACTATCCTCTTTCCTGTTATAGATGTAGATCAGCATTCGCAGCGCATTCAGACAACCCTGTCTGGCCACAGAGCCTCTTGGACTTGGCCATAGTAGAAATGTCGAGTGAAGTTATTTAATTTAAACCTGTAACACAAATGAGAACCAAATTCATTTTCAGTAGAACTTCAGACTTGTCTGGTGTATTTCAGATCTGGAAATGATCATTTATGGCACTTGAATACACAATACAATTTATGGTTAAAAAGTTCTTTGCCTCAGAAATGAAACTGGGGAAATACTAAGGTATACTAACTGCCCTGTTCAACCTAACAATTATACTAGCACTTTTAATATACTTTGTTATTTATTATTTAAAGTACTTTTACTTTCATCAATAATTGAATTTAATGCACATTTTGGAGGACCTACTATTTTTAGGCACCATGTTATGTTATAGGAGATTAGAATGTCTTAGGCATAGACCCTACCTTTAAAAACAGTAAGGCAGGGGCTGGAGTGGTGGCTCAGCGGTTTCGGCACTTGCCTTGCAAGTACCAGGACCCGGGTTCAAACCCCAGCACCACATACACAACTAAGTGTTAGAGCAACTAAGGCCATGTGAAAAACTAAATAAAGTTGTTTCTCTCTTTCTCTGTCTCTCTCACTGTCCCTCTCTCTTTAAAAAAAAAAAAAACAGTAAGGCAGATTTTTAACTAAATTTATTTTTAATTGATATTTTAAATTTATTTATAATTTTTAACTGAATTTATTTTTAATTGATACATAAAAATGATATATGTTAAGAGGGTACCATGTGATATTTCAATACACGTGCATACTGTTTAATGTTTAAATCTGGATAATCATATCTATCTCTTCAAATATTTATGGAGAAAGCATACAAAATCCTTTCTTCCAACTTTTTGAAATACACAGTATATTATTATTATCTATAGTCACCCTACTATGTGAGAGCACACTAGAACTTACTGCTCCTAACTATAACTTAGCACCAAATTATCAACCTTTCCTTATCCTTCCCCACCCACTCCCCTCAGCCCCTGGTAACCACCAATCTATTCTCAACTTCTATGAGATCAACTTTTTTCAATTCCATATATGAATGAGGTCCTGTGCTATTTGTTTTTCTGTGTCTGACATAGTCCCTTAATGTAATGATCTCCAGTTATTTCCATGTTGTCAAAATGACAGGATTTCCTTCCTTTTATGGCTGAATAATATTCCGTGGTGTATATGGCCCACATTTGCGTTATCCTCATCACTTGTTGGGCACTTGGGTTATTTCTAGTCCATGGCTGTTGTGAATAGCGCTGGAAGCATGGGAGCAGAGAGGCCTCTTCGACCTCCTGATTTCATTTCCTCTGGATATATGCCCACTAGTGGCATTGCTGGATCTAATTTTAATTTTTTGAGGAAACTCCATGCTGTTTTCCATAATGACCATACTGATTTACATTATGTACAAAGGTTCCCTCTTCTCTGCATCCTCACCGGCCTTTGTTATCATTAGTCTTTAGATAATAGCTATTGTTAACAGGGCTGAGATGACATCTCATTGTGGTTTTTGTTTGCATTTCCTGGATGATTAGTGATGTGGAGCACTTTTTATATTTATTTGCCCACTTGTATGTCTTCTTTTGAGAAATATGTGTTTAGGTCTGTTGCCATCCACCCACCTTTTTTTCTTGTTTTCTTTTTCTTTATTTTTTTACTTTTTTTGGTGGCACTGTGCCCAGGGCCTTACACGTGCTAGGGAAGTGGTCTACAACTGAGCTATATCTTCAGCCCCAATTGCCCATTTTTTCAATTGGATTATTTATCTTTTGCTGTTGAATTTCTTATTATATATTCCAGGTGATTTCACTACAATTTGAGCAATATCTTAATGTGACATTAAATATGGATTGCAATGTGCTGTGATAAATAAGAATAATTACAGACATTTTAAAGAGAACAATGAGGAAAAAACTAACATAAGGGTAAAGTAGAGGCTTCTTAGGGGAAATGATGAATCTGGGAAAGTTTTTAGGAAGAGGAATAATCCCCCTTAGAGAGAGCAAGAGAGAGATTATTCTAATATTATTCTCTTTTTTTCCCACCTTTATTTATTTATTTTTTTATTTGTTAAACATAGAATTAGGAGGGATTCATCATCAAACAATCAAGAACAAAAGTATAATGACAGAACAAGCCAAGGCTGGTGCCATTCCATGGTTTCCCCTCTTCGGTTCCCCATGGTTCCATGTGTCCCCCCTACTTAAGCCCCAAGTTAATTGGCCTTCTCATGGAAGACGGAGGTTCCCCTCTGATTAGATTCCCCCATACTACCTTCCTCCGGTCTCCTTGATATCCTTCCTTTTCTCTTCCCTACTCCCTGCCCTCTTCCTACGTCCCCCAGCATCCTAGGCAAGGTTCCTCATGATCATGATCGTGTAAAAACTCATACATGTTGAGGTAATTGTTAGGTTAGCCATCTATCTACTGTTTCCAGTTGTATTCTAGCTTCCACAAATGAGAGAAAACAGTCGGCCCTTGAGTCTCTGAGATTGGGATACTTCACTTAGCATAATTTTTTCCATATAATATTATTCTAATCATAAAGAAGATCCTAAATGAAAACCACCCAGTGATGACATTGTGGCCTGGTGACTATGGAGAACTCACATTACTTGAGCATAAAGTGTTGGGTGGAAGTTCACAGAAGAGGACATTTTATGCAATGAAAATGAGCTTGGTTTATTCATGAGGGACAGGGAATCATTGAAGGGATTTACTCAGGGACATGATACACTCAAGTTTGAGTTTTTTAGAGCAGATCCAAGGAGCACCAGGATTTAAGATAAATTTGTTGGCAAACAAAGCAGGAAGCTGGGTTCAGCTGACTGGGAGGCAATCCAATTATTATTTGGTAGGGAAAAATGGAAAGAATGAGTTTGAGAAATGTTGAGAGAGAAACTAAGAAGAACCAGGTGAGGGATGTGATTGGTAGAGGGAGGAAACTAGGATGACTTATTTTCTCCCTCCAGGAGGGCTCTGTGGGCTATGATGCCATTATGTTAACCTATAAAGCATAGAAGGTAAAGAATATTTGGGTATTAAAATGAATTCTCTTTTGTAAAAGGTTGAGATTAGGGTGGCGGTCCAAGCTGGAAGATAGTTTTGGAAATTGTTGGCCTACAGGTAATAGTGGAGAGCAGATGAAACTTCCAATGGAGAGAACAGGAACCAAAGAGAGAACCTGGGAATGAGCCTATATGCAGATGAAGATCAACAGAAGCAGCCACAAAATGAAGGGGAATAAATAGCATAAAGATCAATCAATCCAAGGAAAAGAAATCTGAAAAAACTGACAGGGAAAAGAGAATCTTGAGAGTCAATACGCCTCCTCTCTCCTTCCGTTCACACCCCATCCCACCCCTGCTTTGGCTTTGTGCCTGACCCCTAACCGTATGGGATTCTGAGCCAGGAGTTAGTGAGCCAGGCTGGGCGATGGTTAGGCACAGAGGATTGCCACTGAGGTTCAGACCTCCACTCTGCCCCTTCACCAGCTCTGAGACTTCACAGAAGTAAGTCATGTGGGTCTCAGCCTCGGTGTCCTGCCTGCATAAATGGGAGTGTCTAGTGAAAATTAAGTGAGATCATGGATGTAGGCTCTGACCCTGTGCCTGACACATCTGAGGTGCTTCAAGACAGGAGTTCTGGTGCTTTTTTTTTTTTCTTTTTCTTTCTCCTTTTTTTTTTTTTTTTTTCCTCAAACCCAGCCTCTCACAGGGAGGAGAACTCTTGAGAGTGCTGAGCTTGAGAGAACAGGAATGCCAGCCAAATTCTGTGAGCTCAATCCTGCTTGATGGAATATGAAAAGAATTAAGCATAGAAAAAAAATACAACCCTCTAAATTGAATTTAAAATTCTATAAGAAAACCAGCTTTTGAATATAATGTAAGTGAAATTGAAATGATTCTCTTATTGGAATGAGAAAGTCAGATAAAATCAGCAGTTACTGGGGGGGGGGGGAGTAACCAAGATAGTCAACAGTCTTAGTGCAACCAGGCTTTAAGAGAACTACTCTAATGCCATTAGCACTTACTGATGTAGAAGTCACCAGTGAACTTTGCCAGAGAAATTTTAGTGGCATGATGGGCCTACAGGCTAGACTGCCATGGACGGGGTACGTGGGAAATGAGGAAGCAGACACTGCCTTTATAGAGTAGGACTTAAGAGACTGAACTGAGAAATGAGGGGACAAGAGCAGTGATGTCAATAGAAGGTTTTGTGTTTTGGATGAGAGTGTGTGAGCCAATACATGAACTAGAAGAAAGAGTCAGCAGAGAAGGAAAAGATGATGTACCACATCTGGTAACTGATGGAACAAGCCCAGAGGCTTCAGCAAATGGGCTCCAACATGAATAAGAGAGGAACTTGCAACTGGAGGAACAAACAGACTCCTTCAGTGCAGGTCTAGGTGATTGTAGCTCCAGAGAAGATATGTAACAGCTCTCATCTATGCACTTCAAATTTCAGCTTTCTTAGTGAAATCATGGCATGGCCCCATTCATGCACAGGGATGAACTGTGTTTGGTTAGGGGTTTGAGAAGTATAGAAAGTTCTTGGAATGTGGGTTGAAGGAATAGAAGCAGAGAGTGTCCAAGAACAGCTGGGGCTCCACTGACAGCAAAGGCACCAATCCCAATAAGGACTGAATGCTCTCCTTTTCAACCTGCTCAGAATTCTTGAACTGGTAGATAAAAAGACTAAGAAGACTAATTCTGAGCTAATTTTGGGAGGGGGGTAATGTGCTGAGTGGGTGTGGCAGAAGAACTGGCATGATTAGAAACTGAGAATGATCACTGGCATGTGTGGTCTGAAGCCCAGAGGGACTGAAAGACTAGAAAAGTGTCGAAATGGCATGGACTGCTGTCTCTCTCTCTCAGGCTGAAAAGTATAGGAGGCGAGGGTCGAAGTTGGATGAGAATTGGAAGAGTAGGTGATCGCTGGCAGATAACTGGTACATTGGAGAGGTCTTGGTGATGAAGGATTGCCTTAGGGAGCAGGTTATTGACATAAGTGATTTCTGTGAGGTGGCCGTAAAGATCATGGATTGTTAGATGCCATCCATAGACATGGAAAGGTCCAGATGTCAGGGTTCTCAAGAAAGGGAACATATGGGTAGGCATGGTGGAGCGCACCTGTCATCCCAGCCATTTGAGAGGCTGAGGCAGGATGATTGCAAGTTCAAGGCCAACCTAGTCAATTCAGTGAGGCGCTAAGCAACTTAGTGAGACCCTATCTCAAAATAAAAAATTACAAAAATTTTTAAAAGGGTTGGGTATGTTGCCAGTATTAAAGTAACCCTAGGTTTAGTCATTAGCACCAAAAGGGTAGGTGGGTGCCATATATCAGAGAATGAAAGCAATAAATAAAATTAAAGGCCATCTAGGTCAAGAGTAACCTGTAGGAGGCTGGACTTTCTCAATATACAGAGGGGAACAGAGGTGAAATTTTATTATATGGTATTTTTTAAATTCAAGTGAACTAACACAAAAGCAATTAGAAACAAGAGAATTAATTAAGTTGGCTGACTACCAGGAAAAATATGTAAAAGCCAAATACCTTTCTTACTGACAATACCAAATTAAAAAAAAAAAACAAAGAAATTAAGGAAAGAGGCTCAGACAAGGAATCAAAAATATAAAATACCTAGAGATAAGTTTAATAGGATCTAAAGTAAAACAATACACCTACTAAAAACATAATTTATATAAAGGAAGTTTACCTTCTTCAAAAGAAGGCCTTATCATTATAGTGTTCCTGAAATTTATAAGTTTAATCCAACTCCAAACAATAGCTCAGACTCAAGAAAACATAAAATGAACCTAAATTTTTTTAGAAAGAACAAGGCATTCAGGAATATCCTGAATGCAAAGAATGAATTATGGAAAAATAGACCTATAGCTTATCATGGTAAAACTATCTTAACAAAGGCTCAGAAAGCAAATCCAAATGTATCTGGAGATATTTTCAAACCTGTGGGGGAAAGATGAGACAACTGGTCAACCATCTGGGAGAAATTAGAATTGAAAACCTATTCACTCCATAACTAAAATTAGTTCCTGATTGATCAAGTGTTTAAACACCAAAAAATAAGAACCACAGAAGTACTAGAAGAAAGCAAGAACCACTTGCAATCTTGAAGTAGGAAAAGGCTTACTGTGCATGGAAGTAAATTCAGAAATTAAAAAAGAAAGATTGGTAAATGTGACCCAAATTTAAAAGTGTGATAATAAAGTAAACCACTATAAAAACAATCAATATTGATTTAGGTTAATAAACTACACAGTAATATAATGGATATTTCACAGCATTTATGAAAGGTGGCATTTATCTCTATTCTTTGGAGCTTAATAATCTCAAGAATATCTCTGATTTTTTTTTTAAGAGAGAGGACAATGAGTGAGAGAAAAAGAAAATCAATTTTATTTAGTTTTTCATGTGGTCTTCATTGCTGAGTTGTATACATGGTGCTGGGGTTTGAACTTTAGTCTTCGTGCATGCCAGGCAAGTGCCATAACCACTGGGCAACCACTCCACCTCTGATCTTTTTTTTTTTTTTTAAGAGAGAAGGACAGTGAGAGAGAAAGAGAGAATCAATTTTATTTAGCTTTTCATGTGCTTTCATTGCTCCAACACTTCATTGTGTACGTGGTACTGGGGTTCAAACCCACAACCTCGTGCATGCCAGGCAAGCAACATAACCACAAAGCCACCGCTCCAGTCCCCACCACCTTTTATAAAGAATGAGAGAGAAAGGGAAAAAGAGAGAGAGCTGATTTTTATTTATTTTTTTCATCTGGCCTTTGTTTCTCCTACACTTAGTTGCGTATGTGGTGTTGGGGTCTGAACCAGGGTCCTCACACGTGCCAAGCAAGTGCCCCAACCAGTAAGCCACGACTCCAGCCCCTCTTATCTGTTTCTTAATTGCAAAAAAAAAAAAAGTTAAAAGCATATATAACATGATTCTGTTATGTAAAATACCATGTAAGTATTTCTGTTCATTTAAATCAGTGGGAATCCCCCAGGCTTTCTTCTCTTCTATACTGCTTCTCATATTTAGGTCATCTGATCACCCTTACAAGGGAAAACCATAGCTACTAATGCTAACATACAACAGTGTTTCATAGTTATCATTGCAAAGGATAATACTTATGTGAAGTTTTTTGGAAAGCACATGTGTTTTAATTCTAATGAGACGAACTCTCCCAAGGAGAGTCTCCTTAGAAACGTGTGAACCAGCATATTGGAAGTTCTTAGTAAAATATACTTCTGAATTCTAAGCATTTCAGTGCTAAACAGGAAAGAACCCACATGATAACTGTGACAAGGGCCACAGGATTATATCTGCTCATGTTTTTGTTTCCTAGCATTGAAATATTTCAAATCAATCAAAGCACTTTTTGTCTGGCAAAAACAAAAATTTTAAAACAGTATTTTAGTGTTTTTGAAATATAAAATATCATAAATTTTTTAAAACTCTCACAATATCCTAAGGCAGAAGGAATTACTCTTCCTGATATGTGTACAAAGACATTTCAGTGAAGTTAACTATCCCACTGAACCCCAGGCAAGATAAAACCAGACATAGGATTTGAATTTTTATTTTATTTTATTTTTTAGGGGGAGAGAGAGTGGGAGAAAGAGAGAATCAACTTTATTTTTAGTTTTTCTTCTGGCCTTTGTTTCTCCAACACTTAGTTGTATATATGGTGCTCAGGTTTGAACCAGGGTCCTCGTGCATGTCAGGAAAGCACTCCAACTGTTGAGCCACCGCTCCAGTCCCCAGAATTTGAATTTACTACATTAACCCACTAACTTCTAATCTCATTTTCATCACCTTCTTCACCCAAATATTTACATCAGTCATAATTTTGAAACAGATGCATTCAAACCCCTATTTAAAATTTATTTTCCAAGGTCAGTCACATGTATACTTATAAGACTTCTAGATTTTTTGTGATCTTACTACTCAAAATCCTTCCCTAAACATTTAGTTGAAGTTTGCTCTAATTTAACATACTATGCAAAATGGTTATCTCAAAATGAAATGCGGTCCTTATTCCTTCTCTTTTTCTAAAGAATGTTTTTAAAATTAGCAGCTAGGTTCTAAGAAGCTTGCTAGAGAAACCTTAACAGCCACAGATAACAAAAAATTAAATAAAAATGACCAGTAATTGTATTTCCCAAGCAAAGCCCTAAAGTGGTCCGTACTTTGATTTGGGGTAGTATATCTAACTAATATAGAAATTTCATTCCTGAAGGTTGTGCTACAATCCATCTTTAATAGGGATCATTTCTCTTTAGCACTGTTTTGTGCTGGTAAATTTACCACTCTCTCCCAGTCTCCCTTTAAGCTTGCTGGATGAAAGAAAAGGAAAAAAAAAAAGAAAGAAATCAACTTGCTTCCCACTTGGCCCAATAATCTTGGCTTGGTTAATATTCAGCCCAGTGGTTCCAAGATTTTCATGGGAGTAAGACTTTGAAAGCTCTGAAGTAGGGCTAAGAAGTGCATTTTTACAAGCTGCTCTCTCCCCAGCCCCAGTAATCCCAACAAAGAAGGTCCTCAGGCCACACTTTGAGAACTACTAGTTTATAGAGCTCACAGATAGTTTACCATGTGGCTTAGGCACACCTGAAACGACAGATAGTAGAGAAGAGGAAGCGCCTTCTAATTTATATTCTTAGTCCTGGGTTTCATAAGTGTTTCCGTCTGTGTATTTTCTTAGCTGAGCCACAGTCTCACTAACTAGATAAAAGCCAGTGGGGCCCTCCCGCAAAATCTTCCTCCCTCACACTTGTTTCCACCAGTGTCCCCTTTCCCCAATACTACTAAGTAAGCACTCTCCCAATTATGTCGTCATAATTTATAACTTTACTTCACAATGTAGTAGTCCCCCTTATCTGCAGTTTTAGTTCCCCATGGTTTAAAAATATCAAATGGAAAATTCCAGAAATAAACGGTTTGTAAAAATTGCATGCATTTCTGAGTAGCACAATAAAATTCCATGCCATCCACTCCATCCCACCAGGACTCGGACCATCCATTTTCCAGTGTATCCATGCTTTATTCAGTCACTTAGTAGCTGGACTCACAGCTCCTGACTGTCATGCTATCATAGCGGTAGTGTTCAAGTAACCCTTGTTTACTTAATAACAGCTCCAAAGCATAAGAATACTAAGATCGGCAGTTTTATTACAGTATATTATTATAATTGTTCTCTTTTATTAGTAGTAATTGCTGTTGATCTCTTACTGTTCCTAATTGACAAATTAAACTTTATCATAAATATGTACATATAAAAATATGCATAGGGTTCAATACTATTTGCAGTTTCATGCATCTATTAGAGGTTTCAGAATGGATCTCCCATGAATAAGGGGGCGGGGGCACTGTACCTTTGCTGTCTCCTGTCTGTAAAACTGGCCTCTCAGCTTTGATGGGGACGCCAGCATTTCTTCTTTTTCTTTTTTTTTCTTTATTTTTTTTTTTGTACCAGGGATTGAACCCAGGGTCTCAACCACTGAATACATCCCCAGCCTTTCTTTTTTTGTTTGTTTTTTGTTTGTTTGTTTTTTGTTTTGTTTTGTCGAGGCAGGGACTTGCTAAATTGCTTAGTCTTGCCATGTGGCTGAGGCTGGCTTTGAACTTGCAATCCTCCTGCCTCAGCCTCGCAAGCCTCTAGGATCACAGACGTGCACCGATGCTCCCAGCTTGACCTCATGCATTCTTATCGTTATATTCATAACATAAGTTAATGAGCTACAAAAAATACAGATGTCCTCCAACATCCACCACCACTACCCCCACCACTAATCCTGCCCTGTGTTTTCCAAAGAAGATAATTCCAAAGAAATACAGATGGAGCACAGTGGGGTAAATGACTGGGGGTGGGGACTCAGGAACAGTATGGAAAGGGGCCCTTTCCATTATTATGTCTCACTGCAAACCACTTTATGTAGATACCTGCCTTAAAAACAAGCTGACCCTCCACCTTAGCAGAGTTCCTCAGTGCTCTTTCTAAAGTAACCTGCCCATTTGATATGTGGAGCCATTCAAGGAGAGAATTGGAAGTACTGTTGCCCAAGAGCCATTTTTCATGAACAGAATTCCATAGGTTTTTGTTCAAAGATTTGGCAAGAACTTCTTGCAGGGATAAGTGGTCAGGTATCATTTGAGGCATATATTTATGACCGATAATTCTGAGAATCAAACACTTCCAAGAGAGCTGACCTTTGCATCTAGAACTCCATATTCCAACCCGCATTCGGCTCATTTTTTCAGTTGGCTACAGGCCTGTGGTCAGAGGTCTGTCCTAACCCTGTAATTCTCAAAGTCAGATGAGCATGTCTATATGAAAGCCCAGGCCATCCCCAGCACCAGCACAGCCCCAGGCCTTGCTGACACAAGGTACTGAGCGACTGTCACATCGCCTGTGTCTTCCGTGATCAGGTTTCTCTCAGCACTGTCCTTTGGCTGTGGGACAAGGGTTATAGGAGAGGAGCAGCTTTGACATGAGGCACAGATGGGATTCAGGTGTGACTCCATCTTTCAACCAAGTGCTGGTAGTTCCTCTTCTTTGATACATTCTGTTCACAATTATAACTCTCTTTGTGGTGTTCTGTGAAATTAGAAGTGTGTCTTCCTTCATCTTCAAGAACCTAAGGCATTCGTAGAGATGTATTGGGCAGGAGGGGGGATGAGGGTGGGTAATTGGGGGGGCTCTTGGGGGTAAATCTAATTTTCTGAATGTATATATATATATCATATTATTTCATTAGAAGCTTGTTTGATTGTTCAACAAATAAATTTCTGAATAAAAGAAAAAAAGGAAGTTGTATTACCTGGCCAGATGTTGAGATTAGGGAATGTTATTCCTGTTTTCCCTCTCCCCAGAACAGCCGGAGCAGGTAGCTCCCAGAGAGAAAAGGGCTTGGTCCCCAGCAATGTGGAAATGGGTGCCTCATTCTGCTGTTCTGACAGCAGCCATCTGGACTAATGCAGGGAATGTGACCTTCCTGAGGCAGCTTCCAGGTTCCCAAATTCCCCACCACCTGCTACAGGTGCTTTAGTCCATTCCTTCCCTAAATCCTACGACATAGAGTTAATGCTGCCCTGCAGAGTGGCTCGATTTTACTCATTTTTAAAAATCAGTGACAATTTTTTTTATCTTTTTTGAGTTTGTTGTTGGTGAGGTGTTTTTTTTTTTTAAGAGAATTAATTTTATGTATTTTTTTCATCTGGTTTTTGTTTCTTGGCATGCCCAAGTAGGCCAGTTCAAACCCCAGCACCACATACACAACAAAGTGTCCGAGGAATGAAAGTCACATCAAAAACTAAATAACAATTGCTTCTCTCTCTCTCTCTCACTGTCCCCTCTTTCTGAAAAAGAAAAAAAAAGGGAAAAAAACCCTTCATCTTCTATAACTACATACCGCAGTAGTTACAGATGAAAAGATAATGTTGGGGGTGGATGTGCTTCAAAATAAATAGGAAGTGGAAGTAAGGAGCCTGGATATAAGTTAAACAAGATTACTTTGCAGGTATATAGTATTTTGTCTACCATAAGTGACTACCCCTAATTACTCAGTTATACTATAAATTTATTAATCCCAAAAGGTAGACCTGTCTGAGTTTTTCTAATGTAACCCAACAGTAACCATGCCTGATTTTCAAACATTGCCACTATTTCTTTGATCAATGATGTGTAACTTCATTGATCAGATGGAAAACGCCTACATACCCTAACTCAACTTTCTTCAAAGCTTTTCAAAATGGAAGAGGAAAAAAGTCTGGGTTTTCTACATTTGAGAAAGATCTGACCAAAGACAGCTCTGCGCCTTGCATCTCTGAGACACAGGCTGTGAGAGGAAGGGCCTGGCGTGGAGGCAGGAAAGCCTGGGCTGTTACTAAGACACTGAAGTATGATAAACATCCCTGTCAAAGATGCTACTCCCAGAAAATGCCTTTGGCTACTCTTAGGAAGCCACAGATTACGGAACAGAGATTCTTCTTCTAGAACCATCTCCATTTCTGAGGTGGAGTAAAATGAAGAAAAGCAATCCTGTTTTCTTGCAGTTTCGTGCAGTCTACAACATCCAGACATTACCCTCTAAATTCTAACAAAGTAAAGCAGCTAAGGCATTAAGGCCCCTCCCGGCAGGAATGACGAGATCACAGGGCCTCAGTAACTAGGCCAACCCCATTACCTTTCACCCAGCTTCGTGGGAAGGCTTGGAAGCATCCTCTGTGGAAATGTTCCTTCTTTACCCACCACCTTCACAGGTTCCTTCTGTCTCATCTTTGTGTGGAAGACTCGGACAGGCAACTGTTGCCTCACCAAAACTGCCCTCACTGGTTTAGTCTAAGTTTCCAGAACAGGATTCCGCCCCCAGCTGAAAAGTTCTCTGGTCTTCCCCATGCCAGTCTTCCTAAGGCCAGGAATTTCAAGTGAAATACATCCCTTCCTGTTGCCATTTATTACTCTCCAAAATAGCCAAAAAGGGCTCTGGGCTAGAAATCAGTAAGTCAGGCCTTTAGGGGTGGATTCAAGAACAAGAAGCACTTAAAGTAGATGAATTGAGCAACTTTGTAGGGATACAGAGATGTGATAAGACCAGGACTCTGTCCTTCAGGGGCTTATGGTCCAAGCAATGGGAAAACAAGCAAACTGTAGCCCATTTGTAATTTTTAAGTAGACCTAGTGTTAAAGTTGTAAAGTTGCCATGACAGTCATACCGTATTGGGTACTGGGCGGGGATCAGAAAAAGGGGAGGGGTCACTCTTCAGGACCCTACACAGGTTAGCCTGGCTTCATCTAGGAGATGACCCAAGCAGAAATAAGTCTTAAAAGATGTACAGCGCTGTGGGGAGAACTCAAGAGGGCCTGCAGCAGCGTGTTTAGGGTAAGTGTGACATCAGGGTACGAACAGCGATGGAGGTGTCAGGTTATAGAGGACCTGTTTACCGTACTCATCTTGATTATCCTGTACGGAATAGAGAATCATAAGGATTTTAGAAGGGTAGAAGAATAATGTGATCATATTGGAGCTTTTCAAGGATCACAGGGCAAAGTGATCTCCGCTACAGATGAAAGGGGTGGTGTCATGTACAACTCAATGAAGGAGGGGAGGATCCAGGTACAAGCAGGAGACATTAAGGACCTTACTAGCTAAGCTAAAAGAAAGAAAAGGAAGAGACTTAACTAGAAAATACAGAGGAGGCAAAATCCACAGGTCTTGGTGTCTGACTGGGCTTGCTGAGAGAAAGACAGACAAAGCATGAGAGTAACAGAGGCCCCAGTGACCAAGTCCACAGGTGTGTGGCCCCTCAATGCTCTCAGCTTTGTTCCGTATCTGTGGGGTATGGGTAACACCCTCTACATACACACCCCCTAAGGCTGGCAGGAGTGCTAATTGTGGTAGCATGGTGTCCTACGGGACAATGCATTATAGACATCTGGAAAACCCAGTAGGAAGAAATGGTGAGCAAGAAAGAAAAACAAAGAAGATATGTTTTCCAATGCAAATCCTTTTTAGTTAGAGGAAATATGTATTTGTGGTGCAAAAAATTTAGGATGGGAAATAAGGATGTCAGATTTTAAGACTAAAATCTGTTCGGGCTCAGTGCTTTATTTCCTTGAAAGAGGTACTAACTGTCATGTATATATTAAATCCAGTTTTTATATCCTGTCCAAGTTAGTTGTATTTAAAATGTTGGGATAAACATCTCTTTTTAATAGTAGGAGTTATCACTAATTCTGCAATTAATCAGTATGTTGATACATATAAGAATAATTATAACTGAATTTTTAAAATACTTTTAATTTATGCTATATAATAATAATTTGGAATAATTCCATATTAACATTAATAAATATATGAAACACAGGGATATATACACTAATAAATATAATATATACTAATACTAATATATGCAAGTTCCTGGATGGCACGGTCCTATGGACATCCTGTCCTGTCCTTGGACACATCCATTCTGAACTATGAGATCAGAATACAGGAAATGGAGGGAGTCAAACTGTTGAGCCTGAGTGAGGGAGGAACAGCTGGGACAGGTTTCTGGAGCACTCTGGTGCTGTTTTGGACTCTTGGTGCTTTTTAACTCTGCTGCAGTGCCCACACATCTTGGTCTTTCAACTTACTCTGAATTTTTTTTTTTTAGAGAGAGGGACAGTGAGAGAGAGACAGAATCAACTTTATTTAGTTTTTCATGAGGCCTTTGTTGCTCCAACACTTCATTGTGTACAGGGTGCTGGGGTCCGAACTCGTGTACTTGCGCATGCCAGGCAAGCACCGTAACCGCTGAGCCACTCTGATCCAGCCCCTCACTCTGACTTTTGATCTCTTTATTTTTAACTCTGACACATGGAACAGAAAGACAGAGTTACAGGGTTTAAAGTGGTGGCTCAATGGTTGCAGTGCTTGCCTGGCACACGGGAGGATACAGGTTTGAACCCAGCACCATGTACACAGCAAAGTGTCGGAACAACAAAAGCCACATGAAAAACTAAATAAAACTGATTCTCTCTTTTTCTCTCTCATTGTCCCTCTCTCTCTTAAAAAAAAAGAAAAAGTCCAGAGTTACAGGAAATAAAGTATAAGTGAGGAAGGGAAGGGCTTCAGTCATCATAGCTGCCAGGGTAGCAGGAGGCAGCTCTTCCCTCCAACACTTCAAGGCCACATGCCTACTCCCACGGGGGACAGCCAGAGAAGCACGATTCAACTCCATGGGGACAGGGACAGTTCTCAAAACAAAAGCAAACACTTGTCTCTTCCACCTTTGCTTTTAATAGCCCTGGTTTTCTTTTGTCTGTTTTTAACTATAAATGTTAACCCACTATTAATAGGTACGATATTCCTTTCTGGCCAAATACACCTATTTCTGGCATGATACATTCTGCTCCCCCTTCTGCCAAATAAAATTTGTTATCGTGGGTCTGCTTTCACTAAGGTCACAACAAGAGAACTGCAACTTAAGAGGATTTATATGAAGTATCGTGCTGCCCATGAAGTGGATCAGCAATGCCTCTCTCTGGGCCGCCTCTTTCCTTCTCTCACTTTCCACCTGGTCCTCATTCATTCTTTTCCTGGAGGTAAAAAACCTGGTGTATTGCTCTGATCAGGCAACTATTAAAAAAAAACAAAAACATAAATTGGGTAGCTTATGAACAACAAAAGTTCTCACGGTTCTGGATGTCTAAAGGCCAAGATCAAGATGCCAGCAAGTTGCATGCTTGGTGAGGACCTGCTTCCTGGTCCGTAGGCGTCTTTTTTCTCACTGTGTCTTATGGTGGGAGAAGCTATGAGCTCCCTCGGTCTTTTTTTATTATTATTATTTATTTATTTACATGGTGATATATGCTTTCATTTTTGAATTAGTGCATATTAATTATACAGAAGAGTGGGTTTCCTTGAGTTCTTTTCATACTGCATCCCCCTTGTGAGGATTCTACTCTTGTGACCAAATCACCTCCCAAAGGGCCCAACCCTTAATCCCTTCAACTTGGGCATTTAGAGGGCAATGTAAGAATTTTGCAGAAATGCAAACACTCACACCACAGCACTACTGACATTATTCTCTTGCAATACATCTATCAGAAGGTACACAATATTTTTCTCAGCAGTATCATTTTCGTAAACTGTCTCATCTCAAGAAATCATGGCAAGACCTGTCATTCTCCTAACTAAAGAAATCCTCTGCTCAGTTGCATCCTTGTGCCTCCATCAGTAAGTGCAGCCCTCAGCCAGGCAATTCCTTGGAGTTCTGCTCACTTCTCAGTTATACTACAAACACTTCCTCTTCTTGGCATTGCTGATACACCAGCCACCTGTTCTTTCTCCTTCTTTGCATGTTATAACTTTTTATGACTTTTTCCTGAAATCCTCAACCACCCAATTTTGTGCTATCCTTGATCTTCCGTTCCTTTAAAATAGTGTTCCAGGGCTTGAGCAGTGGCTCGGTGGTTATGGCGTTTGACTGGCATGTGCAGGTACTCGAGTTACAAGCCCCAGCACCACATACACAATGAAGTGTCCAAGGAATGAAAGTCACACGAAAAACTAAAAAGAACTTGCTTCTCTCTCTCTCCCCTACTTCTATCCCTCCCTCCCTCCTTCTCTCTCTCTCTCTCACTGTCCTCTCTAATTAAAAAAAAAAACAGTGTTCCAAATTCATCTCCTCTGTGATGGGCCCCACTTAATTCTGAATACCTCAAGGAGTGGTATTAACATAATTTTAGGTCATAATGGATTTTGGTTTTTATGCAAGTGTTTTATCTCTCCAATTCAACTCTAAATATATTGGGAACAAGGGCCCACCCATATATGTTCTTTCCTACCATGTGCAGGATGTGATAGGTTCAAAAACTATGTGTATGGGGGGGTCTGGAGAGGTGGCTTAGTGGTAGAGCGCTTAACTGGCATGCGCAAGGACCAAGGTTTGATTCCCCAGCACCACAAACACAACTAAGTGTCAGAAAAACTAAAACTAGACAAAAAAGTAAACTTGATTCTCTCTTTCTCTTTAAAAAAAATATATATGGGGGGCTAGGAATACGACTCAGTGGTAGAGTGCTTGCCTTGTATTCATGAAGCTCTGGGTTTAATCCCTAGCAACACACACACACACACACACACACACAAACTGTGTGGCTGTTTATCATGAGTATAGGATCTCTTTTGGTGTAGACTAGATTCTCATATGAAATTTTTTAGGTACCAAAGCCAGGTAATGAAAGAACCTAATTATCCTTAAACTCTATGATTCCTACTCTTAGAGATAGGCCCAATTATAAATTTGCTCTGATGCTGGTCTGGTTTTTGTAAACAGCTTTGCTTCATTTTATCATTCAGAATTGTCTTTAATTCCAAATGACTATTTTGATTTATTGTTTTGCATATTCTTTTTCTATATCATATCCAAAAGAATTACTTCCAAATTCCACATTGCTCTTCATAATCCAGGTTCTTATTTATAGCTATTTGTAAAGTACCTGAACTACTTCTTAATTTTATTTGATGTATGTGATATTTTAAGTATTTACCCTAACAGCTGAAGATTTTTTCATTGTACTTTATCTAAAAAAAAAATAGTCTTTATGTCCTGTTCTTGTGCATTTCTGTCTGTTTGAGTCAGGTTTTCATTCTATTGAAAAACTAGTTCTTCCAAAAATAGAACCCTGAGGCCACAAACCTTAATCCAGTAGATGCCCACTAATATATTTTAGGGGTATGAAGAGTAGCTTAGGACTGAATTCATGGCTCAGCAGTTGAAGTGCTTGCTTGACATGAGCAAGGACCCAGGTTCAAACCCAGCATGACATACATAACTAAGTGTTGGAGAAACAAAGAGCAGATGAAAAACTAAATAAAATTGATTATCTCTCTCTCTCTTTCTCTCCCCCGCTTAAAAAAGAAAAAAAAAAAAAGCTTGTGCTGATATTCAGCAATTGCTAGTGTAAGAACAGCTTTAAAAATGAATGACAGAATGGTTTCTCTCATCTGTTGATGCTAGAATTTATGGGGAAGCAGTAGGGCAGATGGCTGACCTAACAAAACCTCAAATTGAATAACTTTCAGAGTAATAGGGGGATAGCTCTCTAGGATACTTGGAGATGTAGGGAGGGGGATGGGGAGGGGGGAGGGTATATGAAGAACTCATTGGAGTCTGGTGATTGGGAGGATGGGAGAACCATCCTAGAAGCCGAGGTCATTCCTCCACGAGCTACCCATTTAACACATGAGTTCTTCAGGGGGAAACTGCAACAGGTGAAACCCAAGATGGTCATCCATGTTTTGGCATTACCCCTGGATAACAAAGTTTATATACATTGATTGCTACTGTTTTGATTATGTTTCCCCCTCAACTGTATCTCTCTATACTTCTAATAAAAAAAATGAATGGCAATAGAAATATGAAAAATATTTAAAGTTTTGGTTCCTGAGAAGGTTATGTTCTATTCAGGATGTATTTTCAGAAATTTTGTTGGGACTGAGCAATGCAAAATAATATTTACTTATGTGCTGAGGGTGCGAGTAACAAAAGAGAGCAGTTGGCAGCATCAGTCTACCTTGACTAGAAATTGGAGAAGTCAGCTCTGCCTCCTTCCTGCTTTTGCTGGCCATTTTCTTTTGTTGTTTTCCAACTGTGCTTGGCCTCAAAATGCCACTGCTGAGAAGTTATTTCACTTGATTATGGTTCTTCCAATAATGAAGTCAGTATTTTCACATTTTCATGTGGTTTCAAATTATGGTTCACCTATCAGTTTGAAGAATCAGTTTGCACATATTGCTAATTCAGCAGTGTGGAAAGTGAAAAGACTGGACTTTTCCTCCTCCCACCCCAGCTCACAAACAAGGTGCTCTTCCAATTGGACATGTCACCTCTTTTTAGAAGGAAGTTACTGGGTAAAGTTTGAGATAAAAGTTTAAGCCATGGGGCTGGAGCGGTGGCTCAGCGGTTTCGGTGCTTGCCTGGCAAGCACAAGGACCCGGGTTCAAACCCCAGCACCACATACACAACTAAGTGTTGGAGCACTAAGGCCATGTGAAAAACTCAATAAAGTTGTTTCTCTCTTTCTCTGTCTCTCTCACTGTCCCTCTCTCTTTATTTAAAAAAAAAAATTTAAGCCTAACAATGGAAGAAATCATGCTGAGTGAAGTTAGCCAATCCCAGAGACTCAAGGGTTGAGTGTTTTCCCTCATTTGTGGAAGCTACAGCAAAACCCAGACTTGGGTGAAAGGTTGTCCAACTCATGAATTAGACCCAGCAAAGGTGTAGCAACACGTAATCTAAGAGAACCATAGATATGTCGGGGAAGGGAGAGGAAGGGAGGATAGGGAGGGATCTAGGGAGACAATCAACAGTGTAGAACACGATTTACCCTCCTGAGAATCCAAATAATAGCTATGCAATCATTTAATTCTGGAAAATTCACAATCTAAACATTTATATCACTTGTGGGGCAAAATATAGAAGAATCAAGAGACTGGGATGTGGGCAATGTGGGAGGTAATTCTGGTTTAAGAAGAAATGCATATCATATTACTTTATATGCTTCTATGATTGTACAATAATCAGTTCCTTAATACAAAATAAAAAAAAAGTTTAAGCCCAATCCTATTTTTAAAATGTGGGTTGTTGGCCTGTATTGCCAACAAGTTGTCCAAGCAACAAGAATTACTTGCACAATTTCTTATATCCAGACGTTGGACATAAAGAAGGTAGAAGGGGAGGGTATAAAAGGTTATCCTAGGGCTGGAAAGATAAAGTTGTTTGGAAAGAGTGAGGACATTGAAGGCCAGAGGAACCAAGAACCACACAGAGGAACACAGAGGGCGCATGGCACGTGGCATAATTGAGGCCCTGGTGTGAAGACCCTCAGGCAGGGCTGGAATGGAGAATTTCTTTTGCAAAGATTGGGTTACTCTGGAGGGTCTTGGCTCATGTCCAGCGGCTTCATCTGATGCCCAATAGAAAGCCACTGTTGGCTCAGGAGCAGTGGCATGACATAATGGAGGCGATGTCTCAGGAGCATGAATCGGGCATTGATGTCCCAGGAGACTTGGAGAGGGACACCCTGGAGCTCATTGCTGCGTGTTCCAGGGGTGGCAGGGGAACTTCAGCAGCTGCAGCTGTCCTCTGCTGTTGACTTCATCTTCAGACACCAGAAAGCTTTTGGAGCTATTTCTTTGTTTGTTTGTCTGTTTGTTTTTACATAAGCTAGTTCTCTGTCCCTTCACAATTGGAATCCTGACAATTTTTGTGGAGTAATGTGAGTAGCTGTAATCTTTGAGAACAGCAATTATTTAGGGAAACAACTGGGAGCAGATGTGAAGGAGGGAATGGGACAGTGACTTGCCATTTTAATGGGAGCAGAGCGAGCTCTATGAAACCAGGATGAAAAGGTATATTGGAGCCAAATCGGGGCCTGAACTTCTCCATTCTCCAACCCTGCTGTTGCTGTGAGATGTGGGTATTATTCTGCTACACCAGTGTGCTCAAGACTCTGCAGAATTAGTTTCCAAACTGGTAGAAATCTTCCTCTGAAAAGTCACATACTTTTTTTAAAATTGTTAATTTCTTTCGTTTTTTTTTAGATAGGTTTCTATCTCCTAACAATGTTCTTTCTATTATCCCTAAAACAGACTTACAAAACCCTTCCTACCTAACTGTGATTCCTCTCTTGTTGCTGTAAATGTTTACAGTAGCAGGGCCATCTGCACAATCCCCCAGGTAACCCCAGGCTTCTCTCCACTGCTGTTTCTTCCCATTCATTCTGGTGTTATCTCTGGATTATTTCTCCAGTACAGGTACTCTTCTTGCCTTGCAATTCATCCCCCATCTGCCTTTCCATCTTCTGTCTCTGGCCTCCACAGCCCCCAATTCTTTGTGCACCAATATGAGAATAATCCTACCCAAGTACAGATCTCAGCAGATCCTTCATGACGGTGTGTGGGAAAAGGTCAGCACAACTATCTCATCATTTCATTCCTCCTGTTCACAAGTCTTCAGTTAATACTGACTGCTGATCAAAGGCTAAAGGCTGCCCCTTCTTATTAGGAATGAGGCTTCACGGCCTCCTAAGTTCCGCTGATTCCTGCTGCCTGTGCTTGGAAAACACCAAGCTGCTAGATTTCCATGTGAGCATGTGACTCCTCCTTGGCATGATTTCACTTCTGCCTTTCCTCATATTTCTCATGCCCTTCCAGTATCTCTACACATCCAAATCATATGCACCCACTCAAATGTCAAACCTTCCAGTCATCTATGCACAATTACAATTTTCTGTGGGCAGAAGTGGCACCCAGGGCCACCAGGTAGTAATGGAAGGTTTTAGTTTTTCCAATCTAAGGAACTGTTTTTATTTTTCCTGGTTTATCAAATAAATAGAAATATCATTTACACTTCTGCCTTCTTGTACTG
Organism: Aplodontia rufa; assembly: GCA_004027875.1. Taxonomy (NCBI): domain Eukaryota; kingdom Metazoa; phylum Chordata; class Mammalia; order Rodentia; family Aplodontiidae; genus Aplodontia; species Aplodontia rufa. The sequence continues at coordinate 106,643 of PVKS010001688.1, forward strand.
AAACATGTTTCTGGCAGTTACAGTGTATTTTGTTTTTTGGTTTTTTTGCTGAATTAAAAAAGATACATTGCAACACCCCCACACGACGCTATGCTATTTCCTTTACAAAATATCCTGCGTTCTCTACAATTAGAAGAAATTTCTGGATTCCTGATTTCTTTACGGCAGCTATCCCTTTCCATCTGTGTTGTTCTTTATGTGCTAAACTACAATCCCCAGTAAAGGCAAAGTCCCTTGGAAACACAGAAACTGAAGACCCCTTTTGAAAACAGTGACTCCCCCTGTTTTTTTATTATCCACTCTGCATTTTACATTTTCTTTATAGGGATGTTAATAAAGTTTCTTTTTAAATTTGTAAAATGTTTACCAAAATAAAATAATGGATTAAAATTTTATAATGAAGTCAATACCACCTCTCCCATCCCGTGTCTGCCTAAAAGTAGCTTCCATTTGGGACTGGGGGGTAGGGATTACTGAGCTACGTTGTAATCCCTTTTTATTTTTTATTTTTGACTGTACCACTTTTAATTGTATTAGTCACTTCATTATCTATAAAAATTTATGTATCATGTTCTTTCTTGCTTTATGAATTTTAAACCTTATCTCTCAACTTCCTGTTTTGATGGAAAAGACTCAGCTCACTGAGACTAACTGCCTACCACCCTCTTTTCCTACTCCCAACTTTTGTTTGTTTGTTTGTTTTTTGTTTGGTTTGGTTTGGTTTGGTTTGGTTTGGTTTGGTTAGGTTTGAGCTGGGGATTGAGCTCAGGGCCTCCTGCACATCGTACTACTGAGGTTCATCCCCCAGCCCCTGTGTTAGGCATAATTCCCTTCGTATTTTTGTCTCTTAAAATAATACATAAACCTAATCTCTTATTGAATCAATGTGACCTCCTACTTTTTAGGATAAGAAATCAGTAGCCTCTGCCCTTCAGCCTCCCACTTCCTTCTTTAATAATGCCTTCTCCCTCCTTTCCCTGCCTTTCTTTCTTCTTTTCAGAACACGTATTCATTTCATATAAATTTACCTGGACTATACTTTTTTTTTTTGTCCTCTTTTTCCCTCTCACCTTTTCTCTTCTTGAATACCTCTCAGCCCTTGGTTAATATAGATCTCCTGATGTAGGTGACGTTCCAGTGAGGACTTGAAGGAAAAGAGGGAAACCACGTGGCTTTCTGAGAAGATCAGCCATCAGCAATCTCTGATCTCGCCCCAGAGCTTGGGGTATGGCTGGGTGGAGAGAGCAAGGGTCAGGGAGCTCAGGAGGGTGGGCAGGGCAGGTCCTGGAGTCCTGAGTAGACCACGACAAGGATTTGGACTCTGGGAGAATTACAAAAGGTATGGGTCTTCCTGCTTCCATAATACTGGAGTTCTTTATTTTTTTTTTTTTTATGGGTTCTGTCTTCTCTCTGAAGATAGTAAGTAGGGTTTGGGTTTCGTTTTAGGATGTTTTTATATTTTTGTTTTATGGTTTTTTTTTCTTTTTTGCTTATATGTTTTGAAATTTCTTCTGTTCTCCAAAGTTAGTTTCCTTGGGATTTTACTTTCTTATCAGTCTATCTTGGTCTTTTCTTTCAGGCTTTCACAAATTTTCTTAAAGATCTTAGAGTCTATGTGTATCATTTCATACTTAAGAGCAAGGAACTGGGGGGAAAGAAGGGACTAGAATGAGATCCTGACCCTCAGGTGATCATGGACAGGGAGATGGCCCTCTGCCTAAGGACCACCCTCAAAATTGAGTGGTGGGGATGTGCTCTGGGGCTCTATTTCTCGTACTAGTTACCCTCATTTCCTGTACCTCAGGTTTTAAGGTATTTTAGCCATGACACTTCTGATATTTTTCCCTCTTGGACTAAACTCTTAACTACCTGTCATTGGGGTCTGAGCATGGGGGCTGGGGAGGAGGGTGTCAAAGATTTCTCACATGCACATCTTTAAATCTAATGTCTTGAGCAGCTTCTCGCATACTCCTGCTATAGCACCTCACTGAACTGCTGGGAAACAGGTCTCTGTTCTTTTATGTCGCAGAGATGCCCGTAAGCTAGACTTCTTTCCTGCGTGATTGCATATTATACTTTACTTTCCGCCTCCCATTTTTCAGAAATTTGGAGAAATCCCGCTTCTACTGATGGTTTCCCATCATTCTTGTATCAGAGTTATTGCATCTTTTAGAAATCCTCATTTTAGGGGCTGAAGCGGTGGCTCAGCAGTTACAGCACTTGCCTCATACGCATAAGGACCCGGGTTCAAACCTCAGCACCACATACACAACAACATGTTGGAGCAACGAAACCACATGAAAAACTAAATAAAATTGATTCCCTCTTTCTCTCTCTCATTGTCCCTCTCTCTCTTTAAAAAAGAAAAAAGAAATAAAAACAAATCCTCATTTTAAATGCCTGAGAGAGGGGAGGCAAACGTTTCTCCCATTCTCTCTCTTGAACTGAAAGCCGATTTTTGGCATTCCTTTTATCTATCTGCCTTTCATCTATATATAAATTTATCAAGAAAAAAATTATCATTAATGGCTTATTTGAATTTCACACTGACCCCTTATGTCCACCTTTCTACATGTGTAAGATTTTTATTTAAAAATTGTAATTCAAGCCACTTGTGGAGGTTCATGCCCAAAGTCCCAGCTACTGGGAGGCTCAGGTAGAAGAATCTCTTGAGCTCAGGAGTTCAAAGCCAGCCTGTGCAACATAGTGAGACCCCTAATTCTTGAAAACAAAGGCAATTCTAGCATGTTGCCAAGAATCCATGATGCAGTAGTGATAAGAATTGTTTTTCCTAAATGTTTTGATCAGAAAATCATTAGGAAACCTGGCACAGTGGCACACACCTGTAATCCCAGTGACTCGGAAGGCTGAGGCAGAAGGATCACAAGTTTGAGGCCAGCCTCAGCAACATAGCAAAACCCTGTATCAAAATTAGAAAAAAAAAATTGTAAAGGCCTGGGATGTAATTCAGTTCCCCTGAGTTCAATCCCCAGTATCTGGAAAGAAAATCAGAAAATTTGCCAAAATGCTAATACAAACATAAAATTCACAAAATGGGAAACTTTAACAAGCTCCCAGCTATGTGAAAATATACTCAACCTTGCTCATAAGAAGAGAAATGAAAATTAAAATTGTAACAGGATTTTCTTTTTACCTCTTATATAAAGATCATGAAGTTTAACACTGGTCTTTATTATTATTATGTAATGTTATTCTATGTGCCACGTACTCTGCTAGGTGTATATAAAAGTATAAATATATACTTTTTTTTTTTAAAGAGAGAAGGACAGTGAGAGAGAGAGAGACAGAGAGAGAGAGAATCAATTTTTACCGCGTTTTTCACATGGATTTCGTTGCTCTGATACTTAGTTGCATATGTGGGTGCTGGGGTTTGAACCGGTGTACTCACGCATGCCAGGCAAGCACCATAACTGCCGAGCCACTGCTCCAGTCCCAAATATGTACATTTTTTAAGTTAAAACATATGTATTTTAAGTTTAACACTTTATTAGCAGGAGTGTATAAACACTACTATATATTTCGGTGTGAGTCACAGAAGCTCTACTGAGGGCAGTTTAGCAATAACCATAAAAAATTTTAATGGCCTTTTGACGTAGCAGCTGCATTTCCAGGAAATTATCCCATGGGTAAATTCACATACATAGTAAACATAAAGATACTTCCTGCAGTGTTCTTTGTGTTTGCAAAGGGCTAAAATCCACCTTAATGCCCATCAATTAAGGAACTGGTTGAATATAGTTCAATCATTACAATGACTCTATAGAGACATGAAAAGAATGAGGAAGATCTATTGTATATTGGTAAGGAAAGAGCTCTGAAAGACAGTAAGTAAGACAAAACAAGGTGTAGAATACTATTCTGTCATTTACACTTAAAACACACACACAGGTGTACACACCTTTGCCAGGAAGGACAAATAAGGTTTCTGGGAACGGCAGGTACCTACATGAAAAGAAACTGGGCCGCCATGAAACAGAGGTAGAAGGGAAATCCGTTTCCCCATTTGTGCCTTTCAAATTTTGTTCTGGTGCTCGTAGTACCTATTCAGAAATAAATATATTGGTAGGCAAATAAATGTAAAGTGCCTAGATAGAGATTTATTACATTAGAGTTGTAAATAGCAGGCTGTTCTTGACTTCTAAAAAGCTTCCTGGGGAGATCCTGAGTTTACCGAATTAGGGAAGCAAGAGAGTCGCCTAGCTGTCCTAGCCTCCACTACCCACTTTTGCACCTCTGCACCCCATTCTGCTCCCTTCCTGCAATTCCTGTGATGTCTGTGTTTGTGCTATCGCTGCTGCCCAGCAGTTCCCAGGACCTCCTCTGTCCCTGTAGGTGAACTATTAGCTTCCCTAGTATTGCACCTCTGCCAGACATCTATGGAGTCTCACATAAGACACACACTGGAAACAAGGAAGGATCAGTGAGTCCCCAGGTAAGTTAGGTCCCAGCTGAGCTTTTAGTACAGTGTGTCAACAAGACTATGCTCTCCCCAACTGGCCTTGACCACAGTAATCCAGAAATTTATCCTGTAGAGATCCTCTTTGTTGGTCAAGACTGTCTTTTTTTTTTTTTTTGGTCCCAGGGATTGAAATCAGGGACACTTAGTTACAAGCCACATCCTCAGCCCTCTTTATTTTTTATTTTGAGTTGCTTAGGGCCTCAGTAAATTGCTGAGGCTGACTTTGTACTTGCAATCCTCCTGCCTCAGCCTCCCAAGTTGCTGGGATTATAGGCATGCACCACTGCACCCTGCTGGTCATGACTGTCACTTGAAAAATGATGATGGGAGGGTAGTTTTTTTTTATTTTTGTTTTTTAAAATGATAGTTAAAAAAATAAAAAAATAAAATGATAGTTAATGTAAAACTATCCCTATCTATACTAGCATAAGGAATTTAGTGTGATATTTTTTATGCTTTTGCTTAGATTAATTTAACATGAAGGTAGACTCAGGCACAGGTATTTACCATGCTGTAATTAGAAAGGAACACACTTTTCTGGGCTAAACTGCAGTAAGACACTTATTTATCATTCACCTGAAATGCAGCTTAATCATAGCTTCTGCAAGGTAGCTACTTATTATACCTGTCCTTGCAGATAAGGACACATGAATGCAATGCGTTCTCAGCAGAAGGGGCAAAGGGCCTGGAAGACTGAGGTGACAAGAGAAAGGAGAGTTGAGTTTACCTTCAACTCACAGAGACTATCACCAGGAGGAATGGTAGTTAACTCCATGTAAGAATTCTAGTTCTGAAAAATTGTGAAATCTGAACTGATGTCATCATCAGATTAAAATGAGGTCTGGGAATTGACCAATATTTGGCCATTGATAAGGATGGTTCGACCTGTTTTTTATTTATTTATAATTGTGTAACCATGCATGGCCATAATTTATTAAAACCAGCTTATCCTAGCTGGTAATAAAAATGCTGTCACCTAGTAGGCGAGGTCAGGCTTGGCTGTCTCACTGCTACGAAATTCCTACTGAAGAACTTTCAGGATCTATAGCTAATGCTTAAATTGAGTTGAAGGTGGGAGAAGAAATAACCTGCCAAGACCATGTGAAGACTGCTCCTGTGTTTCTAGCATCTTCAGCTGCTTCTATGGGTACTTAAAACTTTCAGTTTACATCTCTTATGAAGCTCTGAGCATCCTACCATCAGGGACCATTCCAATAAATATTTGTTGAGAAAAGAGAGTTGTGTTTTTTGTTTCTTTGTTTTCTTGTTGATTCTCATGGCCAATGTCACTGAAAAGACTTTTGTTTTCTTGTTTTTTTTTAAACCTGGTTTTCTTATTTTTGTGATTTCAATGAACCTGTTCAGCTTCATTAACAGTAACTTTAAAGTTACAGAGAGCCCTTGAGGAAACATTCCATTTCCCCTCCCACTCTCTGCTCACTCCGACATAGGCACCTCCCTATTGTTTGGATTTTACATAGTTTCAGTCTGGGTTTGACAAAACCTCCAAGATAAAGGGCAGGGGAAAAATCTCACCTGCTAGGAATTAGCTTTTTTTGATCCTGAAGCATCTTTAAATATACAAAAACCTAAAATGGAATTGACCCATAGATGGAATTCACTTTGCATTTGAGACAATACATAATTAATCCCATATCAATCATCTTGTAATGGCTACTAGGAGCCAAATGCAGGACTAAATGTTATGGGGGGAAAAAAACCAAAGTTCTCTTCCTTTAAGGAACTTGGTGTAGTCATTGGATACCTAAGACATTTGAGCAAAAAGTTAACAGCTGAAGGCATTCATTGTTTAGGGGCCTGGCGAGTTAGACTGAAGCTTTGAGGAGGATGTTCCCTAATAGGGCCCTGGAGGACAGAACCTGTACTGAAGACAAGTTTAAGGAAGAGTTGGGTGGAGGATATCTGGAAATAGCCTGTATGCTTTGCAGTGCTAGATATTGTTTAGATAGAACGCACAGAGGTGCACGTTGCAATCTTTTCAACACTAAGCTAGAGGTCCTGAATCAGAACCAACATGTGACATTCTGCAATGAAGTGCCTGACCAGGAAGGACCGAGGTCAAGGAGGGGATCAAAACCAGCCTGAGCTGAGTTTCCTTTGCATCTTGGTACTGGCCTGTTTGTGACCAGAGCAAGAGGAGACTTCTCTCTGCCAGGCTGTGTATCAGGAGTATTCCCTTGCTGCACCTTTTTCTGAGTGGCTCTCAGCAGAAATGACTCTTCTTCCACAAAAGTGCTGTACAGATAGGTATGGTTATGCCTCCAAATCTTATTCTCCCCCTGAATAAAATTTAGTAAATATTTAAATGAATGCTGAGATGAATTATTGAAGTTCCACACAATTAGTCTCCCTATCAAAGAAGGCTTCTCAAGTTTATTTCTGCCCAATGCTCTTAAAGAATAGGAGTAATTTGTATGTCTTAGGAGATAAATAGAAAAGGCAAAGGAACACTCCAGGGCCACTTCACAATTTGAAAATTCTTAGAGTTCATAAGTTAAACTGATACTAAAATTAAATAAATTTTTTTGGATGCTTGCTTGTAAAGTTTATTGTTTGGTCCCAACACACAAAATAGCACTTGAACCACAAAAAAAAGTGTTCAAATGAAGTTAGACAGTTAAGAAAAACATTTCTACCCCCAAGCCCGATCCAAAACAAACAGTGCAAGATGGGAAAGTAGGTTTTGGTGATAACATTTGTCTTTTTTTTTTAAACAGATAAACCTAAGCTGGTACATCTTTCCATGTAGAAATAAAGAACTTCATCGTCTCGGTGTGCATATACATCATTCTGTCATTTAATTAAGCCTCTGGATGAGAAAATAGACAGCAGTCGAACTGGCCACTCAACATGCTCCCATTGTGGTCTCACATTTTAAATAGCGAGTGCTAGTCACACAAATAAATTTCGTTTTAAACAAAATCAATGTTTTCTAATAATAGAGGTTTCCTATGTAACCTTTGTCACATTTTGCAGTGCAGATAAGGACTAAGCCTTTTTAATGTACTTGAGTTCTTTAAGTACTGGGAGAACCAAAGAAATGGAAGGTTGGGTCTCTGTCCTCCAATTATTTGTCTACTTAGGAAAAAAGAAATGCTAACTACAGATGAGAATATCAACCATGTGTAGGGTTTACTGCTTCATTGTCATTGTCAGATATACTTGGTCTTGATTTTGACTCTAGGATAGGACTCCTGGTATAGTCTACAGCATTCATATGCTGTGATAAGTGCTAAGCAAGCAACAGCAAAACCTAAACTCTCCAATGACATTCCCTGCCTGCATGGTCATATGTGTGAAAATATCTAATAATTGGTAAATTAGGATTAAAATGAGCTAATCTCTCATAGCAATGTCATTTTATTTTGTCTAACTTTGTTCTCAGCTACTGTGGAGTTCTTGGAAGTATGTCTCACCAGTTCGTTGCTATGCAGACTGATATCAAAGAAGTTCTGATCGATTAATAACACCTTCTCTTTTCCTTTCAACATTCTTTCTCTCCTGCTTCCCATGTTGAAAATTGTCCCCAAGTAGCTGGTCTTCAACCACCAACCAAGGGAACTTACTTCTACGTGTACCACAATGGTCATTTGTCCGTTAGTGGTTCAATGAGCAAACTTTCTTTACTCACCTTCCCCTCTACTCCCTTTCACTGTCTTTTACCTGGGTGGAAACTAGTTTTTCCAAAGCCAGTTGATCATGTCCACATATTGGCACTTTCCTTGACCCTGTAGTTAGTATAAAGATGAACTGAGCTTGAATTTCAACCAAGATAGATGCTAGCTTTGTAAACTCAGGCAAGATATTTGGTGAAAGCTCAGATATTTCATCTGTAAAATGAAGGTAATCATTTCTATCCAGTCTGAGTGGTTGAAAAGATTAGAGACTATAAATTGCTTAGGGAAGTGGTTGGCTAAAACAACAACCACCCAAAGTGGGACCTTCATAACTACAACAAAAGCTGATAAGTGACATAAGAGAAGTGCAAACAGAGGGGGTGGGGGTTCCCAGCACCTGCAGACAGCCACCCCTTGTGGGTGTCAGTGCGCCTGCGCACAAGCCCCTCCCATCCTCCAGGTGATCTGCTGCCCGGCACACACCTAGGTTGGTCAAAACTGGGCAGCGCAGGGCCCAAGGGCACAGGCCTGCGAGCTGAGCAGTCATCGCACAGTCAGCCTTGTACAAGTGAAGCAGGTGTGACCTGCAGCTATTGCCCTGGAGGCTCCAGCCAAGGAGGCTTAGTATGGAAATTGGGAAAGTGCACAGCTGTCCAAGCTGAGGAGCCCGTCAGTGGCGATTGAAGATTATTCCTCTCTGCAGAACTCAAGGTTACTTCATCATTTTTCCTTCCACTTCCCTCTGGATGTCTAAGGTGAAGCGTTTTTCTCTCTTCTCCAGCTCAGAAGCTGAGAATGGTGTGGTTGGCAGGTCTCCGACAGCCCAGTCCCCTTCCTCCTCCGCGGAGGCCGAGTCCCCGGACCAGAAGAAAAGCATTTACCTGTGGTGAGTCCTCTCTTGGCTCTTTGTTCTCGGGGTTGTGGGAAGTGCTGGCGTTTCCAGTGTTAGGGTTGGTGTTAGGAGTGTGGACCCATAGTAGGCAAATAACGCCTCTGAGAAAGGACCGAGCGCTTCTGCTTGATGGCCCGACACTGGCGCATCTTTTTCTGCTCTTGCCCAGCCTTCTAAAGAATGGGAACCCTTTTCCAGAAGCACAGACTGATGAAGCCAGGAAGGCCCACCCTCAAGCACAGACTTATGAAGCATCTGGGAAGGCTGCCAGTTGGAACATGTGCTCAGCCTCTGGGGGTGCACACCTGGTCTGTCTTTCCTGGGGGCCATGGGAAAGAGCAGAGGAGAACCCATGCCAAGGATCCGCGGGGCCAACTGTGTCTGTGGCCGGGCTGTGAGGGTGGGAGGGAAGGAGTACTTTGAGGTGTGTAGCGGTAGTCCCCATCACTCTCAGAGGCACCAGCAACCAAGAGGGAACTTCAAGTTGCTTTTTTCTCTTTGAAGAGGGCAGCTAAACCAGTGGTCACTGATGAATAAATGTGGGGGGAGGGTGTTTGTTTTTCTATTGTGGTTTTTGGTTTTCTTTAATTTTTGTGGTGCTGGGGATAGAGCCCTGTCCTTGCACCTGCTAGGCAAGTGCTCTACTGCTGACCTGCATCTCCTGCCCCAAATGTAGGGGGTTTTTTTGGGGGGGAGAGGGTCTTTTTTTTTTTTTAAGAAAAGGACAGTGAGAGAGAGATAGAAAAGAGAGAATCAATTCCATTTTGTTTTTCATGTAGCCTTTGTTGCTCTGAGGCTTTCTTGTGTGTGTGGTGCTGGGATTCAAACCCACATCCTGGCATATATCAGGCAAGCCCAGAACTGCTGAGCCACCGCTCCAGCCCCCCAAATACAGTTTTTAAATCTCTACTGAGGAGTGATCACTCTCCTTTCCCATTATTAGAACTACTGCTTTCTCCCTCTTTTTTGGCCTCCACTAAGAGACAATTAACTGATTCCTGCTTTTTACTTCTTTTCTGGCTCCCAGCCCACATCTTCTCTCCAAATCTATTCCTCATTCAGGACCAATCGTAAGTTTTAACTCTTCCTCCAGATTTCTCTTTTCAGACTCCAATTTCCAATTCTCTCTCCATCGTTTCTGCATGCTGTCTCGTGGTATCTCACTCTTCACCTAAAACAGAAATTCTCGAGCACTGACCTCTGCCCTTAAAAGAACAGGACATAGGAAGACTTGACTTGGATCTAATCGTTGTTCTTTTTTTTTTTTTTTAACTGTTTTCATTTTTTTTAAACTGCTTTCTCTTTTATTGTTTCTCTTTTCCTCATACCCGATTCCTGCTCCTCCTGTTAGGCCCCATGCATTAAACCCACATTGTCCTGTTGCTCTCTTCTTTGCTTGCTTTTGTTAGACTTATTGTCTCTGTACCTTCTCCCGACTTCTATATGTATTGCTAAATCAAGTTCTGCTTTTTAAAAACATGTCTGATGTGTGCACACAGGCTCCCTAAAGATAAAGACTGTCTTGTGTGCCCAAGGCATTTAGCACAATGCCCCCAGTCAATTAATACTTGTTAAATATTAATGGGTTCTGAGACAAAAATATTCTTTGATTGAATGATAGCAATAATTTTACTTTGTAATTTGCCTCAAGTACTCCTCTTTACACTGAATTAAAATACTTTTGAAATGATGTAGTTACTTTCAAATCTCAATTGTCATTTCTTCCTTTATAAATATCATTTCTGCAGTTTATGCTGATAGCCTGTTCAAATCTCCCACTTGCCTAAGATATGTGCTGTATAAATGCCCTAGAGTATCGGGAATGATTACTAATACCTAGAACAGAAAAGTAAACATCAGGTTTTCTCATGACATCGTATAATAATCAAGATTTATTGTAATAAATTAATGAGTGGCCAAGATAATTCATCTTATAATCTCTCTGGATTTTATTTCCCCAGGTCAAAATCCAGTTTTGATGGTTCTTCTTTAGCAGGTGATAAGAATGACTGTAAAACAGAAAGCAAAAATGACCGTAAGACTGAAAGAAAAAAGTCTTCATCTTCCAGCCAGGTAATGGGAGGAGAATGGAGTGCGTGTTGTCTCAGAGGGTGGCAGGACCATTACGACCAAGGGAGGGAAAGAGCCTGAACATGCAGCTTCCTGCTTGGGAAGCCTAGCACAGAGTTCAGAGAGTTTGGAAGGACACACAGGTGGCGCTTCCTCTCGTCAATTTCTCATCAACATTAGGTTCCACGGGTGACCTTTCAACACGTGCTGAGAGGCAGCGAGTGCTGTGCTGTGTCCCCTATCTCTGACAAGTCCTGGGAGAGCAGGAATCAACCCAGTCCTGTGCTTGTCTAATAACTAGGAGGAGAAGGGGAGATGTGACATCCACAAATTAAAATTACAGAGCCTGGTTAGGCCCCAGCTGCACACACAGAAGGAAGGCCTTGAGCAGGGTCTTGACTCTGGAAGTTACTGCAGTTCTGCTCTCAAAAATATACCCAGATAGGTAACAAAGCCCTGTTCTGTATCATTGAGTGTGACACGTTCACTGGGACCAGGAGTTTGGAGTTTTGTTTTGGGTGTGGGGGATTGACCTCAGGGCCTCCCACATACTGATGAAATGCCCCACTTCTAGCCCAGCTTGTTACTGTTGGGAGTTTGAGAAGGGTTTTTTTGACACATCACCCCTAAATACTTGAATTGGTGTCTCCTAAAAACTAAAACAAACAGCACACACATGAAATTTAACTGAGTATGAAACTTCAGCGACATGTACCTGTAATCCCAGTGGCCGGGGAGGCTGAGGCAGGAGGACTCAAGTTCAAAGCCAGCCTCAGGAACTTAGTGAGGCCCTAAGCAATTTATCAAGACTCTGCCTCAAAATAAACTCTGTAACAAAATGGGCTGTGGATGCGGTTGAGTGGTTAAACACCCCTGGGTTCAATTCCTGGTACCCATCCCCCAAAAGCAGCTTGAATGTCCCCTGTGGTTGTAGTAAAAAATGTCCTTTATAAAGTAAAGGTATTTTGGGTTTCCTTCCCCTCTCTAGGATCCAGTCGAGGATAAGGTACTCCATTTATTGTCTATGTCACTTTTAATTTAGATCAGTCCTTCTACCTTTTATTTTTTAGCTGTTTTATTTTATTGTCTTAACTCTTCATTACACAGACATTTTTGAAGACTCTATGAACTAGGATGTTTTAAATCAAATGTGCAACCAGTGCCACACGTAGCCATTAAAAACTAAACCCTAGTGAAGCTTCTGTCCAACACCCAGCCTTCATCAGAGTGCCTTTCTGGGTGCAAAAGTGCACTACTAAGAAGCAGCATGCGGAAATGTACTTTCTGTGAGGTGTTTATCCATAAGATAGCTGACTTGCAGGGACCACCTGGTTGCAGCTTCTCTTTACAGCAGCCAGAGGCCCAGTCTTGCCATTGAGCCTCCTGGCTTGGGTACTACGTCACCTTGCGCATCTCCCTGTTATTCTTGTCTGACTTTCTGTTCAGAAGCTCCTATGCAGCACAGTGATCCTGCGGAGGGAGGACTCAGCTCTGCTTCATAGTCGCATTGTGGCGCGGGTTGAGGCTCTCGGTATTCCTGAGGCGCAGATCTTAAACCCTGGAATGGGGATGCTGGGTTCCCAGGTTATTGTGAGGGTGAGGTTTGTGAAAGCATTTTGCAGGCTGCACATTGTGGCTCTCCGTCACTGCAGTGGAGACAGATGCCTGGAAAATGAAGCAACTTGTAGCATTTCTAACTCTTGGGCCTTCTGCTGCCCTGGAGAGTTAATTCTTTTGTATGAAATCCTACTGGTCTGCCTCTGTCCTCCTGTCACTGGCTAAGGAAATGCCTTCACAACAGCAGTGGAACAGAGCCTGCACATTGTCACATTCTTTAAATGTATTTCCCCCATAAGACTTGTGGCATCCCTCTGAGGCAGGTGGTGACTTGTTTTGGTTTGGGTTGGGTTTTTCGGTACCAGTGATTAAACCCAGGTGTGCTTAACCACTAAGCCACATCCCCAGCCTTTTTTGTTTTGTTTTGTTTTGTTTTTTTGTTTGTTTGTTTTTTGACATAGGATCCCAGTAAGTTGCTTGGGGGCCTCACTAAATTGCTGAGGCTGACTTTGAACTTGCAATCCTCCTGCCTCAGCCTCCGAGCCACTGGGATTACAGGGGTGTGCTACCACACCTAGTGGCAGGTGGTGTTTTTGTCCTCTGACACAGAAGAGGAAACGGAAGCCCAGGGAAGTGTAGTTACTAGGCCATGATCACACATCAAGAACTTTAGTTCAGATTTATTGGAGTACAAAGTTTTACCTTTTTTGGGCTTCTGAGGGTGCTCACTTTAGTGCCCTGGGATCTAGTACCTTCTCTAGTGAGATTCCTTAAAGTTTCATCTCATTTCTTGTCAGGATACTTCAGCTGACCACCACCTGCACTGTGGTATCCACCCAGCAAGGCATTAGTTAGAGAAGGAAGCTTGCACCCCAACTAAAGGGTTGTGCTGGAGACTTATAAGATCACAGAGGGTGAATTCCTAAAGATAGGATTAAGGGAGGGAAAATTTGTTATTTTTTTTATTTGTTAAATATGCTCTTACAATTAGGAGGAAATCATTGTCGAACAATCAAGAACAAATGTATAATCACAGAGCAAGCCAAGGCTGATGCCATTCCATGGTTTCCCCTCTTGGGTTCCCCCTGGTTCCATGCTTCCTTCTGTTAAACCCCCGTGTTAATTGGACTTCTCATGGAAGTTGGAGGTTCCCCCCTGAGTTGATTTCCCCATACTCCTTCCCTCCAGTCTCCTTGATGTCCTTCCTATTCCTTCCCCTCTTCCCTGCCCGGCTCCCTACATCTCCCAGCATCCTAGGCAAGGTTCCCTCTGCTCATGTAAAAATTCATACATGTTGAGTTTACTGTTAGCTTAGCCATCTATCATACTGTTTCCGCTTGTATTCTAGCTTCCACAAATGAGAGAAACATTTGGCCCTTGAGTCCCTGAGTTTGGGATATTTCACTTAGCATAATTTTTTTCCATCTCCATCCATTTGGCTGCAAAAGCCATAATATCATTTTCTCTAATAGCCAAGTAGTATTCCATGGTATATATGTACCAAAGTTTTTGAATCCACTCGTCAAATGAGGGGCATCTGGGTTGGTTGAAAATTTGTTATTTAGGGGCTGGATCAGTGGCTCAGTGGTTATAGCACTTGCCTGCCATGCACGAGTACGAGAGTTCAAACCCCAGCACCACATACACAACAAAGTGTTCGAGGAATGAAAGTCACATGGAAAATTAAATAAAATTGATTCTCTCTTTCTCTCTGTCTCTCTCACTGTCCCATCTTTCTCAAAAAAATAAAAGAAAGAAAGAAAATTTGTTATTTAAGCTAATTGGAGTTAAAATTTGTGGTGTTTCCAAAGAAAGAGCGATGATGCCTGTTTTATTCTCTTTGCAGTATAAGGCAAACATGCACTTTCACAAGTTATTTCACGATGTCCCGACTGAGGAGCCACTGAGGCAAAGTAAGTTCTGACCTATTTGACTTTTGAAGCCATATAAGTGCTCATTAGCTTGGGAGACCAACTCAGTGAGGGGAATAGGTTTCTACAGGCAATAGGTCATGGTGGAGCAATAATGCCAGCTGCAGTCACCTTTCCCCAGGCACCTTCAGATAAGAGAGTAAAATGAGAAACTGAATTTCCTCACGAGTTATGGAATCACCCAGCGTGGTTGCAGAATGACCTCCTGCCTTTTGTATTTATTACTGAAATGCAGGTGATTAAATCATCCTGGGATTTAGAATAGCGAACCTGAGGCAAGAAAGGCCACTAGAAGGGTAAAAGGACACACACAGGTCAAAGTGGACAGGTATGTTAATACCTATGCTATGCAGGGTGTGGTGGTCACACCTAAGCATCTTCCCAACATGCCAGTAGAGCATGTGGCTCATCACACAGCCCTGAGGTTCAATCCTAGCTTCTCTTGGTATATAAATATGACGGAAAGGTGCTGGATTCCTGCCATGATCTCCAGGCAGAAGGCAGAGTCACATGCTCTGCTCACAGTGACCAGCTGTTTCTTTAGTGGGTCATTAGTAAGGATCCCTGGGAAGGGAGGGCCAGGCGTGCTACCCTCCGCACATGATGGCACACCTTCCTGAACAGAGATGGTTTCTGAAACATTGTTGTTGGTCTCTCATGTGCAAGAGTTGACTTGCCTTCCCATTTTGATTGTTATTCTAGAATCTATCAGACTTCAAATGAAAAAATAAAATCTAGTGACCACAACTTCATTCCACTAAACAAGACTGAGAAAGAGGTGATAGAGCTTTGCAGTATGAGTGGATGATCTCTGCCCATCCTTGATTCTGTACACAACTTTAACTGTAAATTAAAATAAGTGAAAACAATATTTTAGTGGGATCCTAAAAGGTGCTATTATACCTGTCTGTATTCTTCCAGGCTTTACCTGTGCTCTACAGAAAGAAATACTATACCAAGGAAAGCTTTTTGTATCTGAAAACTGGATTTGTTTTCATTCCAAGGTCTTTGGAAAAGACACTAAGGTTTGTATGATATTTAGAAAAAAAAGCTAACACTGCATTTTTATAAATTATAAATAAGAATTATTTTTGGTTTGACTATATCTGTAAATATTTATGTCATGATTGTGTCTTTATGCTAAGTCTCTTTTGTTGTAGTTCCAATACTACAGGCTAAATGCCTCCAGATGACACTAACTCCCTCTTTTAAATAGTACTGTTAACTGTAGTCCTTGCTGAAGGCCTGGCCCCAGGAGAATCCCAGCAGATCAGACCCACTCCCCACCTCCCAAAAGACAATAGCAAAAGTAATTGGTGAATTTGCTATCAGTGTGGCTGCACTGGGAAGACAGGTTGCAGTGCTCGGGGTATCAGCAGTAGCCCTGGGGTAATATAGGGAAAGAGCGCAGGCCAGAAGCTAGGGGTGATCTTGATCAGGTCCTGGTCTAGTTGATCACTGTCTTGGTCTGGTCATGTAGTCTTTTGTCAGCACCCAAATCGTGGCTGGAGGCAGGAAGGGCAGTTTTGATATCCATCAAAGGATGTTATCTCTCAGACCTGTGATCCCAGAATTTAAGATAACTGAGGGGAAGAATAACTCAGAAAACAACAGGTCAGAGAGAGACAGAGAGGAGTTAGGCCAGAGATGGAATCTTCCTTCACCATGCTCTCTCATTTCCTCTCCACACCATACCCTACATCCCCTTTGCCCAAGTGTCACCAGAAACACTCCCAATGCTTCCTATGGGGAATGTGCAATAATTTATTTCAAAGGTGTTCATTAAAACCAAAACACTTTTTGTAAGAAATGTTAATTTTTATACCCTCTTCGTGCCAGTTACAAACAAAGAGTTCTGGAACAACACACCTGCAGATAGGCCACCTGCCCACAGCAGCACCAAGGCCTCGACTGCACGAGCCACAGCCCCACTTCCGGAGTATACTCTGATACTGGGTCTTTTCATTCTCGTTAAACACAGATTCCAGGAGCAGAGGTGCGTGACACCTGAGCATTAATGAAAATAACTTGAAGAAACTGGCAGTTTGCCCAAGGCTCCACCTTCTGCAGCCGTAATGTAGGCAGGGAAAAGGTGATCCCCTTCCAGGGACACCCTTGCCTTCTGGCGTGATGTTGCATCACAGTTCACGCAAGCCACTGTGGAGGAAGTCACTGAACCTTCTGGGGTTGCATGACCTCAGTGAGTTTTCAGTCACTCTGATTCATGATTATGAATACGCAGGTTTTATTCTTACACAGTAGATAAAGTAGTCTGATTGTAAACTTTTCTTCCTTTTTTTTTTTTTTTTTGGTACCACAAATTGAACCCAGGTATTCTTAACCACTGAGCCACATCCCCCAACCTGTTTTTATTTGTTTGTTTGTTTGTTTGTTTGTTTAAGACAGGGTCTTGATAAGTTGGTCAGGGTCTCCGTAAGTTGCTAAAGCTGGCTTTGAACTTGCAATCTTCCTGCCTCAACCTCTCAAGTTGCTGTACACTTTTTGTTTTGGATAGATTTACTTTTTTAAAAAAAAAATTCTCCTTAAAGCCACCAGCAAATGTGTAAAGACCAAGACTGGAGTGGTTGCTAAGTGGTTAGAGCAATTGTCTGCCATGCATGAGGACTTGGGTTCAAACACCAGCACCACATACATAAACTAAGTGTTGGAGAAACAAAGGCCAGATGAAAAAATAATTAAAGTTGATTCTCTCTTTCTCTCTCTCACTCTCTCCCTCTTTCTCTCTTTAAAATACATATACATGGGCTGGAGCAGTGGCTCAGCGGTTTTGGCGCTTGCCTGGCAAGGACAAGGACCCGGGTTCAAACCCCAGCACCATGTACACAACTAAGTGTTGGAGCAACTAAAGCCATGTTTCTCTCTTTCTCTGTCTCTCTCGCTGTCCCTCTCTCTTTTAAAAAAATAAATAAATAAATAAAATATATATATACAAATACACTTATACTTAAGTATAAGTGTACACTTAAAAGTATCCACTTAAAATATACTTAACAAATACAATGGAAACTTTCTTTTGTTGGTGTTAGATGAAGCATATTATTCTTCAAGTAAAACGTGTTCTTTTTGTTTTCTTTCTTTATTTCATAGACTTATGTTTAGATAAATATATTTTTGTTTGAGTTATTATCTGAATCAGAATAAACCAAAGTGATATTAAGGAGTATTCCATCATAACTTCTCGATTTCTGGATTATGAGAACTTGTTCATGGACTGGAAAAGATTACATAGCACCAATCAGTGTGATAAAGATAGTTCTCAGGAATTCAAGGAAAGCCATCATCTCTGAGCAGAGCAGCAGGGGTTGAAGATATGCATGAACTAAGACTTAGTCCTCAGTAAGGAAAGGGAGAATACAGGAAGGCAGTAATGCAGTTTCAAGCTAATACTGTTTTGCAATGGCTTTAAAAATCCTACTTCTGCCTAACAGAGAAGTGACAAAAGAAAGTAAAAGGAGTGACCCGGGATTTTTAAAGACACAGACTTGCTGGGATTGCTTTAACATTTGCTCTAACCTACAGAGGCAGAAGATTGAAGATTAACAGGGGTTAGGAGTAAGAACCTTAACAGTGATTCATATGTTTCTTCCTCTCTGAAGACAGCATCAAAAGAGATCTGGGCTTCTGAGATGGTGCAGAATTTCCTCACTGTCGACAAACAGTCCAACATGCTTCAGTATGAACTAAAGGCACCCAAATAATTTGCTCTAGGATGGGGAACTTTCTAAGCACCCTACCATGGGAAAATGTTAATCAAATGCAACCTTAATTTAATCAGGAACTTGTAGTCAGCCAGTCACATTTCAGATGCTGGTAAAATTAGCTCTCATGGATCACATACCATCTAGTCTCTCCAAAAAGTAGTTTCAGCTTCATTTCACAAATGCCATCTAGTTTTAATTTTACTCTCATGATTGAAAACTCCTTAAGGGTGTTCAGTGCCTTAGAAAAACTTATATTTATAATCCCTTGTCACTGTGTGCTTGCACTGCGGCTCAGAAACCAAATTAGACTCATTTTGATATTATCATTAATCTTGATATGTCTTTAAATTCTTTTTTCCCAAAGTTATCCCAACTTACAACTTCAGAATTCCCTTCCATCCTTGAAAATGTTTGTGGGTGGAGTTCTTTGGCAAAATAGGTTTTAGAAAATACCTAATTTGGATTAGTGTCTAATTTCTCCAAAGTCTTCTTGTCTGGAACTTGGTGGGGCAGTAAATTAGCCCATCTCATAAACCCAAATGTGACTGAAAATATTCAAAAAAAATTTTTTTGTTAAATATGGTCTTATGTTTAGGAGGGAATCATTATCAAACAATCAAAAACAACTTTATAGTGACAGCAAGCCAAGGCTGATGCCAGTCCATGTTTTCCTCCCTTTGGTTTCCCCTGCTTCCATGTTTCCTCCTATTAAACCCCCGTGTTAATTGGATTTCACCTAGAAGTCGGAGGTTCCCCTCTGATCAGATTCCCCCATACTACCTCCCTCTGGTCTCCTTGATGTCCTTCCTATTCCCTTCCCCCTCCCTGCCTCCTCCCTATGTCCCCCAGGAACCTAGGCAAGGTTCCCCATGATCACGTAAAAATTCATACATGTTGAGGTAGTTGGTAGGCTAGCCATCTATCATACTGTTTTTGCTTGTATTCTAGCTTCCACAAATGAGAGAAAACATTTAGTCCTTGAGTCTCTGAGTTGGGATACTTCACTTAGCAAAAATTTTTTCCATCTCCATCCATTCGGCTGCAAATGCCATAATATTGTTTTCTCTAATAGCTGGGTAGCATTCCATTGTACATATGTACCAATGTTTTTGAATCCACTCGTCCAGTGAGGGGCATCTGGGTTGATTCCATAATTTAGCTATAGTAAATGGAGCTGCTATAAACATTGATGAAGCTGTATCTCTCTAGTAAGCCAATTCTAGCTCTTATGGGAAAATAACCAAGAGTGGGATAGCTGGGTCATAAGGCAGATCCAGCCCTAATTTTTTGAGAAGTCTCCACACTGCTTTCCAGAATGGCTGTACCAGTTTGCAGTCCCACCAGCAATGTGACAGTGCTCCTCTTTTCCCACAGCCCCTCCAGCATCTGTCATTGTTCGTATTCTTCATTTTTGCCACTCTGACAGGAGTGAGTGGAATCTCAGTAAAGTTTTGATTTGCATTTCTCTTATTGCTAGTGATGTAGAGCATTTTCTCATGTTTATGGGCTTTTTGGACTTCCTCCATTAAGAAGTTTCTTTTTAGTTCATAGCCCATTTATTAATTGGATTATTTGTGATTTTGGTGTTTAGTTTTTTGAGTACTTTGTATATTCTGGATATTAGCCCTCTGTCCGAGGTGTAACAGGCAAAGATTTTCTCCCATTCTGTAGGTTCTCTCTTGACACTCTTGTCTAAATCCTTAGCTGTACAAAAGCTTTTTAGTCTAATTGCATCCCATTCATTTATTCTTGACTTTACTGCTTGCACCATGGGAGTCTTGTTAAGGAAGGTGGAGCTGACCCCTATGTCATGTAGTATTGATCGTACTTCTTTTTAAAGCAATTGTAGAGTTGCTGGTTTAATATCCAGATCTTTGAACCATTTTGATTTAATTTTTGTGCAGGGTGAAAGGTCAGGATCCAATTTCAGTAGTCTACACATGGCTGTCCAATTTGTCTAACACCATTTGTTGAACAGGCTATCCTTCTTCCACACTATGCTTTTGCCCCCTTTATCAAATATCAGATAGTTAAAGGTATGGGGGTTCATCTCAGAATCTTCTATTCTATTCTATTAGTCTTCAATTCTGTTTTGATACCAGTACCATGCTATTTTTGTTACTATAGCCCTATTGTATAATTTCAGGTCAGGAATTGAGATACCAAGTATTCAAAATTAAAAGCTCATTTTCCTTCCTCAAGTTGGCAGTACTAGTACAAGGTCACCTCTTCCCTAACAACCTTATTGATCTCATTTGGAACACATGAACCATTTTTATTATATAGATGTTAATGTGAGCACACATACCTGTGAAGGGAGTGAGATCATTTGCATGTGTGACTCTGTTTTTAGGGACCAAACTGATATGACCTATTTTCCTTTGAAACCAAACATGATTGGAAAGATATAACAAAATATCAGGAATGTCTAATATTCTTTGCGCCATCTGATACACTGTATTGAAAAGAATCCACATTTTGTATCAGTTTGAGGCAGATTCCATCTTTAACTTCTTATATGTATAAGAACAAGCAAGTCATGTACCTTTCAAAACACTTTTCTTCATGAAGGCTAGAGAGCTTGATACTGGTGTTGATTTCTTCATATTTTTGTCCCTTTTTTCCTTTAATGTGTCAATTTGAAGTGCTGTTCTGTGAAGTCTAAACCAGTGTTAACTTGATGATTCTGTTTCAGATCTCTATTCCAGCTTTCTCGGTAACCCTAATAAAGAAAACCAAAACTGCTCTTCTGGTGCCAAATGCCCTGATTATAGCGACAGTCACAGACAGGGTGAGTGCTCAGTCCTCCTGCTCTGGGTCTTGTTTTCCCCCAGGTTTCTTGCCCAGGATGAAGACACGGAACCATATGTATCATCAGCCCCTGTGGTGACGCAGAAGATGTTCTGTAAGACTAATTTTAAAAATTATAGCCTAGAGACATTATGTGATATTATTTCCCCTTGCAAGATGATGTATTCTAACATAATTGCTCCTAATTTTGAATTTCCTACTGACTTAATTATACTTTTTTGACCAAGGTCAAAAAAATAAAATTCTTTCCCAACCACCTTTTCCTTAACATCTTTTCAGTCAGGCAGAACTGATATATTCAGTTCCTTTAATATTACTATAAAATTAATAATAGTAAGAGCCTTGCTGACAGTGAGGCAGGTGACCATGAGGAGTCCCTTGGGTGGGGATGACCAGCCTCCTCATAACCGCGTTAGGTGCCCCAAACGGATGAAACTTGTACCTGCTCTGCAATTACACTTTTGGGATCAGTTCCCACCCCTTTTTGCACCAGGTGCTTGGACAACCTCTCTTTTATCAAGATATTCTAGAGCTACCCCAGACACATGCAACCAGAAGTAAGTTCACTGAAAGTGGTAATAATTTATGAGCTAGGAATCAGCTCAGTGGTAGAGCGCTTGTCTAGCAGGTCTGAGGCCCTGAGTTTGATCCCAGCACCTTGACAAAAGAGAAGGAGAAAGAGAGGAAAACAATTGTATTTATTTCAGCTTGACCGGAGAAGTCTGGTTACTTGTTTTTTACTAGAAATCCTTTTTTAATGTTTTAACCTCCTATTTTTATGAAAGCATAAAGCTACATTCCATTTCTAACCATACTGCATAACTTATGGAAAGAGGAGGGAAGATGGAAAGATAAAAAGAAACAATTCTAATAAGCTAGAAAATAATATTTATAGAGAGAGAGAGATTTTGAAAAATACTAGTTGTTAACTGGAATCCAGAACCTGATGCATCAAGTGCTTCTTTCTATTTTCTCATTTGTTCCATACTACCACCTTATAAAGAAGAAAGCTTCAGCAATTTGCCCAATGTTACCCACTTGGCAAATATCAGAGCCAAAATTTTCAACTGAATCTAATACCAAAATCCACAGTGTTAACCACTCTGGAATATAATAAACATTTACTTGGAAATTATATTGAGTTTCCTTGATGAAAGAGAGGTATCATCACAAATGCACAGAAAGGGGGTCTAAAAAGATTCAGTGGCTCACATAGATGGAGAAAAAAGTGAGGTTTTGCATTTTCTGAATATACCATTTATGGTAACATTTTTTGTTATCTCATTTGTCTCCAACTTATTTAGCGCTGATTTTACTCTTTTTCCCATAGCTCACTTACAAGCAGCCACTGGAAAATCTCCATATTTGTACAGGGAAGAATCTGGAAATGGCATGAAAAAGCATTGGCCTATTAGAGTCACTGGGAAGTTTTCAGAGGAAATCTAGGTCAGGGCAGAGAAAGTGGACCCGTGGGAAATGCTAAATACCTTTAAACACAAAAACAGAACTGGAGCGGGGGACTTTAAAGAAGATCTAGTAAACATCACCAGCCTTTTCTTAAGGTTCAAGCCCTTCTCTATCTGTGCTTCGGGAAGCACCAATGTCAGACTTGTGGAGCCTTCACTTTGCCCTGTGTTTCTTTATCACTCTTAAACTCAGTCTAGAAGTTTTGTTGCTATTTCGGAGGAGTATAATTGCTTTATTCCAGAAATGAAGGAAAAATTGACTGTTTGGATGAGAGGGATGAGAATATAGACCAGACCAGAGGACATAAATCAAATGGTCTGTGTCATTTGAAAATGGAACGATTATATGGAGCTTTTTTTGTTTTTTAATTCTGAACTCAAGCTTCTTATCATGGAGTGTCTGTTAATAATTATTCCGTTTTGTTTTTCAGTACATATTTGTCTCTTTACTCTCCAGAGATTCAACTTACAAGCTACTGAAATCCGTGTGTGGGCACTTGGAAGTGAGTAGGACATTCTGAGTGTCAGTTCTGCCGTTCTTCTATTGCCTATGGTTTAATAGCTGATCTTTCTCTCTTTTCTTTTCTTTACGCAATAATTTCAGAATGTAAGTGTTGGTAACAGCCCCATTCAGTCTTCTGGTGAAAATTTTTTCCAAGGAGACCGCCCTTCATCTCTGCCTCTGGTGAGTTGCCCACATAACTTTTGCCAACTAGTTGCCAAATTGCACTGTGCACGCACCGCACCACGGCCAGCGTGTGGGAAGAGCTTAGGCCATAGTGTTCGAGGCACAGCTGAAGCAGCAGGCATATTTCTGTGGGAGAAGAGGGACCCATTGGAAACAATAAACTTTTTTTCTAGTAATTGAAGAATTGTTCTACAAAGCAAAAGAAATGATAGTAAGCTGTCTTGTGAGTTACTGGTCACCAAATAAAGAACTTAACAAGATTCTTAAGAACTGGCTTTATGGGGCTGGAGCGGTGGCTCAGCGATTACGGCGCTTGCCTGGCAAGCACAAGGACACGAGTTCAAACCCCAGCACCACGTATACAACAAAGTGTCTGAGGAATGAAAGTCACATGAAAAACTAAATAAAGATTGCTTCCCTCTTTCTCTTAAAAAAAAAAAAAGAACTGGCTTTATTTCCTTATACATTTTCTTTTTAAAGAGGGGACAGTGAGAGAGAGAGAGAGAAACAATCTTTATTTCATTTTTCATATGACTTTCATTCCTGGACTAGTTCGTTGTGTACGTGGTACTGGGGTTTGAACCCGTGTACTCGTGCATGCCAGGCAAGCGCCACAACTAATAAGCTACCGCTCCAGCCCTATACATTTGTTTTTAATGGTGCTATAGATGGAACCAGGGCCTTATGCGTGCCAGGCGAGTACTCTGCCACTCCGCCTTGTTTTAAAGGGATTCACAAGTCAGTTTGAAGCAGGGCATGAGGCAGCCCACAGATGTCTTCTGTGTTCAAGGCACATACTATCGTATATGATAGGAAGCAGGAAAAGTTCAACCTAATTCAGGGCTTCTCTCCCATTGATTGGTCACTGAGAGTGGAGGGACAGGGCTAGAGGCTGCGTAGCCTTGTTTTCCTGCCTCAGACATGTGGAGGGAAAGCTACTTCTTGCTTCCATGGACTTGGCAGCTTAGAAAAGAAGGTAAGGAAACTCAGAAACAATTGTAAAGAAGAAAGCCAGAATGCCCAAGTGACAGGTGGAGATTATTTGGTTCCCTTAGAATTTGTTCACTGGAGGGTAAATCTCTAGTGGAAAGTAATTCCCTCTTGTACAAGATTTGTACCTGTAATGGATTATAATGTTTTCCCAAGAGACTGCTAATCATATCATTCAAATAATTATTCCCAAATCAGTTATTGCGATATATTTTCATTTAGTGAAACAGTATGACCCTATAGTTTCTGTAAATCTGTAAATCTTCTTTTGAGAATTTTTAAAGTAGTAGAATTAAAAACATGTTCACATAAGAACTATCACAAGTGTTCATAACAGTATTATTCATGATAGACAAAAAGTGGGGGAAAACCCTAATGACCTTCAGCTAATGAATGGATTTTTTTAAAATGTGTTATATACATACAGTGGAATATTACTTGGCCATAAAAAGGAAATGAAGTGCTGATACATATGACCATATGGGTGGCAAGTGAAAACATAAGGCTCAATGAAAGAAGTCAGACACACAAGGTCCATAGTGTATGATTATAGTTACAGATGTTCCTCAATTTATGGTGGGGTTCCACCCCAAGAAACCCATCATAAATTGAAAATATCATGTCAAAAATGCATCCAATATGCCTAGACCACTGAACATTAGAACTTCGCAGCCCAGCATACCATAGGGCATCAATGGTTTCCCCTCATGATCCCATGGCTGACCAGGAGCTGCTGTTCTCTGCAATATCACACAAGACTATTGTAGGTAGGGCATATCACTAGGCTGGAGAAAGATCAAGATTCAAAATTTAACAGAATTTCTCCTGAATGTGTACTGCTTTCACACCATTGTAAAGTCAAAAAATCATGAGTTAGGGACAATCTGCCTGTGAAATGTTTCAAACAGGCAGACCCACAGCCCAGAAATTAAACCAGTGGTTAACAGAGAATGGGATGGGGGAGCAACTGGGAGTGACCGCGGATGGACACAAGGTTTCTTGGGGGAGTGATAGACTGTTCTGGAATAAGATAGTGGTGATGGTTTTGCACAACATTGTGAATATTCTTAAAACCACTGAATTGCATATTTTAAAATATTGAATTTTATGCTGCATGAATTTTTTCTCAGTTTTTTAAGGATCTTTTACAAAAAGTAATAGGAACCAGTACAAAATGCAATCACGCATAAGACTTGGAATCCAGCAAGCCTGGTTTCAAATCTAGACTCTGCCCAGATTTGTAGTCAGGCAGATTCTGTCAGCACTCTGTTTTTTCATCCACTGAAATGCCAATGTCACCATGTGGTTCTGAGCATTAAATGCAACCATACACGTGAGGAGCTTTGCATACTGTTTGATACACTACAGGCCTTCAATAAATCATCAAAAGGAAAGATATAAATTTTTCAGTTTTCCTTCCCCTATAAATGCTGCTTTTTTTTAATAAAGAGAGAAGGACAGTGAGAGAGACAGAGAAAAAGAGAAACAACTTTATTTAGTTTTTCACATGGCCTTATTTGCTCCAACACTCAGTTGTGTACTGGGGTTTGAACCCGGGTCCTCGTGCTTGCCAGGCAAGCGCAGAAACCGCTGAGCCACCGCTCCAGCCTCAAATGCTTCATTTTTTAAGAGAGAGGGACAGTAAGAGAGAGAGAGAGAGGGGAGAGAGAGAGAGAGAGAGAGAATCAATTTTATTTAGTTTCTCATGTGGCTTTCGTTGCTTGGATACTTTGTTGCGTACATGGTGCTGGGATTTGAACCCACATCCTCACGCATGCCAGACAAACGCTGTAACCGCCAAGCCACCACTCCAGCCTCTCCTCTATAAATTCTTCTATAAAATAGAAACGAATGTTGAGATGACCAAAAGACAGCAAATTCAAGGCAACAGGTTGGTGATTTGCTTGCAAGAGAAGTCTCTTCTTCATTTGGCAGCTGACTAAATTGTTAAAAGCTCAGCCTAATTATACCTTTGCCAAAATATTTTAACGGCCCCACTTATCACTGTAGCTCTAAGCACTTTGGAGGAGCCCATGGAACGCACACTTAAACATCTCTGCCTTTCCCTTACTCCTCTATCATTTCTCTATAGTTTAAATATTGTATTACTGACCCTATTTTGATCTAGTTGAAGGAATAAGAAAGCTGAAACTTTCTGTTCATGGTCTAATTTCTTTTTTTTTTTAACCTTTTTTTTATTTATTTTTTTATTCATTCAACATAGTCTTACATATTGGAAGGAATCATTATTACATATTCATGCATAGATGGCTATTGACACAGTAAGTTAAGGCTGATCCAGTCCAGGATCTTCTCCCTTTGACCACTCCCCACTGCCTTGTCTCCTCTGCTTTACTCCCACGTTATAGATAGAAATAAGCATTTGCATGTGTATTAATTTATGAATTTTCAGATCTTCTCTGCCCACCTGTGTATAGTTGGGCTTCTCATGGGAGTCAAGGGTTCCCAGTTGCATTGATAAACCCCCTAATCCCTCCTTCACCTTCTTGCCTCCCTCTCTTCTTCTCCCCCCAGCTTCACAGTTATGGTTCCCTCTGCTTATGTGAAAATTCACCTATATGGAGTTTATTCTCTGAGCTTAGCTAACTTTCAATCTGTCTTAGTTTTTACTCTAGTTTCCACATATGAGAGAAAACAGTCAGCCCTCAAGACTCTGAGTTTGGAATATTTTCACTCAGCATAATTTTGTCCATCTCCATCCATTTGGCTGCAAATGCCATGATATCGTTCTCTCTAATAGCAGAGTAGAACTCCATTGTTGTGTGTGTATATATATATATATATATATATATATATATATATATATATATATATTATATCCCACAGTTTTTTAATCCACTTGTCCAGGAAGGGGCATCTGGGTTGTTTCTATAGTTTAGCTATTGTAAATTGAGCTGCTATAAATATTAATGTGGCTGTGTCTCTGCAGTATGCTGATTCTAGCTCTTTTGGGAAAATACCCAGAAGTGGTATAATTGGGTCATAAGGTGGTTCCAACCCTAGTTTTTTGAGGAGTTGCAACACTGCTTTCCAGAGTGGCTGTACAAGCTTTCAGTCCCACCAACAGTGTGTTAGTGTTCCTTTCTTCCCACAACCCCTCCGGCATCTGTCATTGTTCATATTCTTCATTTTTGCCACTCTGACAGGAGTGAGGTGGAATCTCAGTGAAGTTTTGATTTGCATTTCTCTGATTTCTAGATATAGAACACTTTCTCATATATTTATTGGCTTTTCTACAGTCATTTCCCATTGTTTCCAATACCTTTTTATAAACTATAATCTGGTAATACCTTTCTGACTATGGATTCAACCTTGGATTTAGAGCTTCCATCCACTCTTTTCTGTATGTCTATAACACTCATTTTCTCTCATTACAAAGTACTAATGAGACTTCTCTAGCTTTTACACTGGAAACTTTCCAAATCAGTAGGATTCCAGCTTTTTTTTTTTTTCTTTTTCCCTACATATTTGTTGTCTTAAACAAGTTGGCCACTGTGGGCAGAACACTAATTGCCCAGAAGAATCTCAGTTTCAGTAACCAGATACTCTGATCTGTTAGGAAAATCCCAGTAGTGTGGGGTAATCCTTCCTTCTTTTCCATGTTTTATGGGTCAGGCCTAAGTGAGGAGGGCCACAAGTCACAAAGACCTGCCTGTTTAATGAGGAAAAATTGGCCTCTCTTCCTTTCATTGTCTCCTCTCAGGATTTCAATGATGAATTCTCAGATCTGGATGGAGCAGTTCGACAAAGAAGTCAAGACATGGAAGGATACAGCAGCTCTGGGTCTCAAACTCCTGAGTCTGAGAACTCTCGAGGTCTGGCAGATCTTTGTATCCTAACTAAAATCTAATTCTGCACAAAACTCTCTCAAAGCAAAAGCAAAAACCCACCTTGTCTTCCTAGTTAACAGTTGCAAAGGGAATCTGGAAAAGGGGTGACCTGAAAATTCAAGGGATAGGAATGGTCTGAGTGGTAAAGATCCATTTCCTTTTGACACCGGTGATGTGGATGTCGGGTTCGTGTCCTCTCGGAGTCCAAGAATGAAACCGAGGGACACCGAGGCAAGCAGAGTAAACAGAGTTTATTTAAGAAGAGAGAGAACAGGGCAGACTTCCCTCAGGTGGGGAAGGGAGCAAAGGGCTCATCCTGGGGTTGAGTTTGTCCCTTATATAT
>PVKS010001689.1:0-134945 GCA_004027875.1 Aplodontia rufa
TTTTGGTATCAGAGTTATGGTTGCTTCATAAAAAGTGGATGGGAGCATTCCCTCCTTTTCAATTTCTTGGAATAACTTAGTAAGGAGAGGTGTTAGTTCCTCCTCAAAAGTGTGGTAAAAGTCAGCGGAGAAGCCGTCCGGTCCTGGGCTTTTCTTCTTGGATTACATAGCATTTCTATAAGGGTGGATAAATGTTGATAAAGATGAGTTCCTTCTATACTGGAGTCAGGCTACTTAGAAATATAGATTATTCTTGTCATATATTCATTGACTCAACATGTTTCCTACCAGCATGTTTTCAATGCCTACTGCTTTCTTTTTTCTTTCTTCCTTTCTTGGTGACCATAGGTAGAAAAGCAAAAGGAAGAATATGTGATCTTTAGGCTCAAGATTCCACACCTAATCAGGCAGACACAAAAGACTTACAATTCCATAGTGACACAGAAGTGAAACAGAAGTATTCAAAGAATGTTTATTTTCCAATTTGGGCGTTTGATACTTAATGCATATTCATTATATCAAGGTTACTATTTCTCTATATAAATATCCTAATTGATGATTTTGCCATCTAATATATTATTACCAAGCTAGATGCTGAAACTTCACACTGTAATATTATACCTGTCAATTTCTCCCTATGGGTCCTCTCAAATTTTTGCTTTATATATTTTCATGCTTTGTTATTGGACATGTGTGAATTTATTTAATAAATACCTTAATTAAGTGATTAATTTTTTATACCAAGGATTAAACCCAGGGGTGCTTAACTGAGCCATATCCCCAGCACTTTTTGTGATTTATTTTGAGACAAGGCCTTGCTAAGTTGGTGAGACTGGCTTTGAACTTGAAATTCTCCAGCCTCAGTTTACCAAGTTGCTTGGATTACAGGTGTGTGCCAATGCATCTGGTGACACGTGAATTTAAAATTCAGGAAATCATCTTTTTGGTGTTACCTAATAAATCTTTGCCTTTGTTTGAAAGATTTTAACTGCAAATTAAATTTTTAAAATAGGTATAGATAGGCTGTTGGGGCAGATATTTCATAAATATCAACTAGATCGAGTTGGTTAAAAGAATATGCAGTTCTTCTATACCCTTCTTGATTTTCTGTCTGTTTATTCTATTGATTATTTGAGAAGGGTCTGGTACTATCCAACTACAATTATGGATTTGTTTATTTCTATTTTCAGCTCTATCAATTATTTGCTTCATGTGTTTTAAAGCTGTGGTTTTAGCCAGATATCCCTTTAGGACTGTTAAGATTTTTTTGGTGTGTGCAATATCCCTCTTCTATCAATGTTTCTTGTCTTAAGTCTACTTTTTCTTATTTTTTTTCTTTTTTCTTTTTTACTAAGAAATTTATTAGTTGAACAATCAAAGATGCTTCTAATGAAACATTATAATATATATATAAATTATGAAAAATTAAATTTACCCCATAGAGCCCCCCCAATTACCCACCCTTATACTTTTTCTAATATTAAGAAAAACTTTTACTTTTGATTTGTGTTTGCCTAATTATCACTCTTCAGCTTTTTGTTTATGGTCTATGACTTTGTAGTTATATTATATTTCTTATAGACTGCATATAGTTGTATCTTGCTTTCTTATCTATCTTCATAATCTCTAATATTTAATTAGGGTATGTAGACCATTTACATTTAATAGAATTATTGGTATGTTTGGATTTAATATACAATTTACTAGTACTTTTTAATCATCTCATGTTTTTATTTATTTTGGCTTTTTTGGGTTAAGAATTGTTTATGATTCTATTTTATCTTTATTATTGTGTTGTTATTTATAACTGTTTTCTTTTTAATTGTTGCCCTAGGATTTACAATAAACATTTTTACTCAATTATTACTTCTGAATTATAGCATGTTATTTTATGTGTAGTATAAGTACATCACACCACACTTCCAATTCTTCCCTCCCATCTTTTTTCTTATAGTTATCCTAGATTACAATATTACTATGTGCAATAAGGAAAACTTCATTGCTGTTAATTTTGCCGTGGACAGTAAATTATACATAAAGCAATAAAATAATCTTTTAATCAGAAAAAAATGTTTCTTTTCCTTCAGCTGTGATGGTGGAAGCATTGATTCATCTAGTTTAGAGTAGCGTTGGGCGTGATGTTGTTATGTGTACCTTTGTTTTTGCAGGCTTCAGAATCCTCTAGCATTTACCTTGCACATGGGAGGAGGACTGGTTTTATAAGTTATTTTCTAAATGTCTACCTCGCTGTTAGAATTGGTTCTTCCCTTTGAGGCAGAAACTCAGAGAAGCCTGCTCTGACTGTTCTTACACTCCTCTATGCATGCACTACTGCTATTTTTTTACTTGATATTTTCTAACCTGAATGAGGAGGAGAGAGCAGGTAAGACTTCTCTGCTTTCTCCCTGGATCTCCACGATCACGCTTCTCCCTTAACAGTACTGGATTTCCACTTTTCTGTTTTGCACACCTTTTCCTTCCTCAAGGACAGAGGTGTTTTTCTATTCTCCTTCACTTGTGCCCTAAGAATGGTAAGGTTTTCTGCACTCGTAGCAGCTTAAGCATGTTGTTCAATAGGAGAGACGGAGGTGCAGAATCTGGGTTGGACTGTTTTTCTGCCATCGATGCTGTTCTTTTCCTCCAGGCTTGAGGCATGTGGGTGAATTTCCATAATCTCTCCACTAATCTCTTGTCTTGCTCCCAGCTTTTCCATGAGTATTTAGAATGGTCCATGTAACAGTCTGAGAAGCAGACACTAATGTAAATCTATCTGTAGCTCCCAGTATTTCTCTATTCTCAAGCTATTGATTGGCAGTTGTTATCTTTTAGCAGTAGCTGCGCATTTTAACTGAGCTTTTTTTATACCAATAACATTTATGATGCTCAGAATCTGTCCCAGATGAGCAAGTGCTTCTGTCCTGTTTCTCCTTGGAGACATCTCCTGTTGTACAGATTATGGGTAAGTTGTCTTGCAACCTCACTGACTTCAGACAAAAATAAAAAAATAAAAATAAAACTATAAAAAAGAATTGCTTTCACAGACTTTCAGATTATCCACTTTTTCTTATTCTAAGTGTGAGAGTGATTTTTTTAAGTTTCCCTTTTACATCCTGAGCAGAAGCTAGCTATCTGTTGTTGTTATTGTTTAATTTGCCAGCCTATTTTTTTGTCTCCTGTTCCCTGAAGATATTTTCAGAGCATTTAATATTTTTAGACTGAGATGTAGTAAACACAGTTATTTTATAGTATTTTTGTGATATTTATACAACATGAAGTTTTTGTGAATAGCTTTTTGCTGTCTGTCGTTTCTGCTGGTTTGTGGACATATTCATTTCTTAGTGTTCCTGTTTGTATTGACTGTGGGGTGGTCATTTCCCTTGAAAATTTGTGTTTGTGCTCTAAGTTTTAGGATAAATTCAA
Source organism: Aplodontia rufa (assembly GCA_004027875.1). Taxonomy (NCBI): domain Eukaryota; kingdom Metazoa; phylum Chordata; class Mammalia; order Rodentia; family Aplodontiidae; genus Aplodontia; species Aplodontia rufa. The sequence continues at coordinate 3,421 of PVKS010001689.1, forward strand.
TTTCCTTCAAAAAGTTTTTTTGCCTTTCTTTTGCTGGATCCCCCAGGGCATTACCAGCACAGAAACTTTAAATCAATTCACGTGTGGTTGAGGGTTTGAGGTGCATTTGATCATCTTGGGGATTCAAAGGTGGGAGATATGTATATATATCTATATATATAGATGCATGAAAATCTGCTTATTCTGGACTATCTTTTTCTATTTCTCTTTCATTGCCTTCTCTCTCTTTTCCTTTTTTTCTCCTTAATACCAAGGAGCTTCTCGTCTACTTTTGGGGATGGTTGTATTAGGATGGAAAATTCTGGAAGACTCATTCATACAGATATATAAGGACATAAAAATACAGAAATACTCAAAACTAACGAGTCAATCCTTTATGATTAAATCTCATCTCTTATAGCAGATTATTAGAGAAGAGAATCTGTGGCCAGAAAGGGAGACAAAGAGAGACTCTTTCAAAGGACCATCCAATCTCTGTTATTAATGGTCTCACATGGATACCTAACAGCTGGCCAGGAAGGCCAGTTTGCTTCCCTGTGGGCCACAAGAAGACAGCTGCATCTTGATCAACAGCTTGATGGGCATTTTAAGAAAGGGCGAGTGAAAACCTGGGCAGGGGCTGCATGATTATGTCATTGGGGGGCTTGGCTGTGAGTTTCAACTGGTTGGAATGTATTCTAAGAGAAGGTCACTGAAACCTGGCCTGCATCCAGCTGCCTGAAGCCAATCAGTGGTTCCCTGAGCTTTTCTGCATGCTGGTCATTGAAACCTTTGATTCAATAAGCCTGTTCCCCACATCCTCCATAGGCCTTCAACAAGGAGCAAATGTTGATCCTACAAATTTTTTGACACAAAAATCTATACTTTCCTGGCTCTCCCTAAAGCAAGACAGAGTTCAGAGTTTATCAAAATCAATATAGTTTAAGGAAAGGAATATCATTATGGCTTGGAAAATACAGAACATAAATAGGGTCAGTTTTCTCTATTTCCTACTTTCTTAAAGTAGGTGACAACTTCAAGGCCTGATATTGTCTTTTTGTTCCTTACACTTGATTCTAGGATTGGCCTTTGAAATTGACAGTTTGGCTTTGTTTCATTTTGTTCTGATCATGACACAAAAGAAGAGCTTTGCTCCCATGTTCTTCAGGGCACCTGCTCTCATTTTCCATCATTCACAGAATAGGAAAGCAGCCAACTATTTCCCAGAAAACCCTTTCACTGAAGTTATAATGAGACCCTAGACTCATGCTAGCCCAGGACTCCTGGTCTGGATAATTAAAGAGCAATCCAAATATTGTTTTATTTATTTAAAAGGGATTTTTTCAACCTATAAGGGACATAGGTAGCTTATCAAAAGATGCAAAAAGTAGAAAAATGGCAAAAAGGAGGGAGAGAGGGAAAAAGAGCGAGTAGAGGTAACAGTCAAATATTCTACATACAATTCCTATGAGTTGTCCACAAATTTGGTTATAAGGTATAATTTAATTCCCCTTAAAAAGGAAAACCTGATGAATTATGCAAATTACATAGTGTATTATCAGGTTAAAATAGATTAATTACTCAGGAGATACAGAACTTTTTTAACACTAGCACGGGCTGGGAAAGTCCCCCATGTATCAACATAAAGGGGACTCCAAGAAAAAGAAAAAAACAACACCTTTATCAAAATAATACAGGTGGTGACACAGAACATAGTCCATGGAGGGGATTCTTATGGGCCCCTCGGCACTGACCCATGGCATCCACAAAAACATCAACTATATTAATAGGCAGCATTATAGGAGAACAAAACAGTATATGATGAAAACCCCACACATGAAATAGTATTTGAGTCCTAGGAGATTACAAAACGAATTCACAGAAGACGTGTCCTTGAAGACGGATATTTGGACAATGAAAATGATGATGTCAGCCATCAGTGCCTTGTGTTTTAAGTGGATTAAGTGCATGGGAGATACAGGAAGTGAGTTCTCCAAAAATGCGAAGTTCCTTGAGGACCAATATAATCAAAATCTGTATCCTGAACACAATATCAAGGGCAGAGCAAATGCTCAGTAAATGATAGCCAATGAATTAAACCAAACTCAGAGGTAGAAATATACATGGTTGGCACACTGAATAGTGAGATGGCAGCCGTGCTTGGTTGAAAAGGAAGACCCTTGTTGAACAGGAGTTCAAGCATTGGCTCTTCCTGGAGGCCATTCTTGACTCTACATCTTCAGACTGCATTAATCATTTCTCAGAAAGAGCTATCTCTCTGTCTGCTAGAATTCTTCCTGGTGAAGTTCTCCACTACCATGTGATTTTTTTTCAAACTTTCCCTATTTTTCATTTCCATCCCCATTGGGCCTGACGATCCTTGGGCAGAAGGGCTCTGGATTTTACACTGTCATGTTCCAAGCTTAAATTCTCAATGTATCTTTATTAAATTGATTTGAAGACTATATTTGATCATTGGAATGATCCTGAAAGGGTGTGACCTCCAGCCTATAGGAAGACTTTCTTCTATGTCAAGGAAGTAAAATCCCTTGAGCAAGTTAGCTAAATAAAATCTTTTCTGGGAATACTGATGCTTTGGTCACTAGATTTGGATAAGGAGTTATTGGAGACAAGACCAGCTATGAAGCTGACCTAAGAACTCAGATTTGAAATGATAAGGGCCAGAGCTCAGTAAACAGGACAAAACAAAAAATAAGTTTACTCAGCAGGTAATAGCAGGTAACTTTTCATGACCAAATCATTCATGAAGAAAAAATAGAGTTTGAGGTAGAGTTTTGCAGAAGTTCTACTTCTTCCTTTCCTTATTGTACACAAAAGTATATTTCCCCAAGTCAAAAAAGAAATGTTTTTCCTGTGAGTATTCATGTATTTCTAATATTCTTGGAGAATGGCCATAAGGTTCATCTGTTCTGAAGGGCACAAGGGAAGCCACATCATTGAGACAGAGATACTCTTCTCCTGCTTCAACACTAACCTCAGGAAGTCTCTTAGCCTTTTTGAGTACCCATTTCCCGATGCACCCAGGGAGGAATAACAAAATTTTCCATACCTTAGTCACAAGACCATGAGGACCGAAACCTCTTGGGCTGTCCTGATCCTTGGCCTAATGAAGTGGTAGAATGGCAATAAATACTTGTTCAAAGAATGGATAAATGACATGATGAATACCACATTGCTGGGACCAGTCTACAAATCCTGGGATTTAACATTATTGTAAAAAAAATCTTATATTTGTGCCTTTCCATTTTAGAACACCAGTCACTAAAAAGAGGCTGTTGTTGCTTATATCCGGTGGCTGAGCTGCAGCTAGTTGTGGGCAAGGACAAAGGATAATGGTGATGAAGAAAGAGTGACACACTTTAATCCCTCAGCTCTGGTCATTTTAGGGGATGTCTACAGACTTTGATCACTTCTGCAGAAGGTTCTGGATTCCACCCTGCTTGCCAGAGGCTTCTGTGTCAACAGCCAGAATTGGTGTGTGTCTAATTTTAACTCAAGTGAAGCAGAAACATTTATTTCAGGAAGACAGAGTCCTATTGTGAATGGCTGCATTTGCCTGTGGGTTGGGTGAGAACTAAGTCTCTGGATCAATTTCCTTACCTGGTAGAGAAGATTTTATTGCATTTTTACCTTACTGTGATATGATCTTTTCCTCTAAGTTTCTAAAAGACAAATAGAGGAATTCATTAACTCATCATGATGCCTTACCTGTTGCACGCTTTTTAGAGTCTTTATTTCGTTTAGCTTTCACCCAAGACTGAAAGAAGGTTTAAGTCATGACCTTTGATGGCATTTTAGGGGGACACATTCCCCTTACCCACCAGGACCCAGCAGTTGTAACGAGAGGAAGGAACACGGATCAAGTGTTAGACGTATGAAGAGTCCATTCCCAGACTCTCTACCTTTAGCAGCATCATTTCTGGCACCTTGGACATGTGACCTGCTAGAAACCTCTATTTATTCTTATATAAAACATACATATATACATACAAACGTATTTATATAAATAATATTGCTTTTCTTGACTCCATCAATATGCCTAGAGCTTAGATTATTTATCTTATACTCAAACTTTTCAAGATATATGTAAGTCATTATTCTTGGAATCTCTAAGACCTGATTCCACAGTCATTCTTCATACATTTTTATACTACATTTAAGATAGAATTGAGCATGGAATGTAGAAAAGGATAAAGAACTTTTCAGAAAAATGCCTTCATAATGAAGCTGCTTCTGTTTGGAAGCCTAAGCAGGACAGAATTACCTCTGGGCAGGAAGCTGGTGAATTCTCAAGAACCCATGTGGGACATCTGCAGCAGTACCTATGGGGTCATGGGGCAAATTCACCCTGAGAAGCATTCCATTCACAGTGTCTTCTCTATGCCTGAGTGTAGGTTCATGGTTCTGGAGTAGTACAAGAAATGCTCTTGCCCTCAAGGAGTTCACAGTTTTTTGTGGATATGAGCTATGGACACAAGAAACAATCATATGACTTACAGTGCATAATAAAATCTCAGGGAAATGCAGTCAAGCAAAGTGACGAAAAGGCAATGGAGTGCCTGAAATGCTGGCTCAGATTCCTCAAGTTCTGTAATCTTCAGGAAATCATTTCATTTCTTTTGGCTTCATTATTTCATCTTTAAAAAAAAATTTTTTTTGACACCAGGAATTGAACCCAGGGGCATTTAACCACTGAGCCACATTCCCAGTCCTTTTTTTTTTATTTTTATTTCTGAGACAGGGTCTTATTAAATTGCTTAGGGCTTCATTTAGTTGCTGAGGCTGTCATTAAACTTGCAGTTCTCCGATCTCAGCCTCCAGAGCCCCTGGGATTACAGGTGTGTGGTATATGTGCCTGGCAATTATTTCATCTTTTAAATAAAGGATAGAGTAGTATAAGGCTATGGATTCTGGAACTAGGCAGAATTGGAATCTCTCTTGTAACTAAACATAGGTTTATAGCTGACAAATTATAAAAAGATATCTAGGCTGGGCATGGTGACACATCATGCCTGTAGTCCCACTGGCTTTGGAAACTGAGGCAGGAGGATTACAAGGTCAAGGTCAGCCCAGGCAACTTAGCAAAACCTTGTCTTAAAATAAAAAATAAAAAGGGTTGTTGGTGTAGTTCAGTGTTAAAACACTTGCTTAGAGTGCTTAAGGCCCTGGGTTCAATCCCAACACTATGAGGGAGAGAGAGGCAGTGGGAAGGAGATCCTTTCCCCGAAGCAGGGCACATTGTTGTCTTACTGAACAGAGAATGGGCCAAATTCCAGATCCTCCTCTTGCTGTGTATCTTGTACATTGCCTGAATTGTAAAACTTTATAAGGCACCCCTTGCTATATTCTAACTCTGATGCCTATTTATTTCTGGTGCTTTGCAAGTTACTAAGCATCCCTGAGCTTTAAGTTTCTTACCTGTAAAGTGCAGCAATTATGCCAAATTAATAGCACTGTTTTGAAGATGCAGTGTAGTAGCAGATACCAAATGCTGGGTACATATAAAGTACTCAATGCCAGTTATGAGGAAGATCATCAAGATAATTTGGAAAATGCTAATATGCATTGAATATACTGTGAACTTTTGAGAATTGGGGAGGAGAGGGATCACCAGAACTGGTCATGCTTTGGTGAAAGAGATGTGCCTTGAAGTGGCTCTTGAATGGCTGGGTGAACACATATCTGGGATAATACATTAACACATTCCAGGTGGGGGATTTTCATTGAAGTCAGTGTACTGTGTGAGGAAGGGGGTGAGCAAACTCAGTTCTCATTTCTATTCTTTGGAAGTTACATATAAAAAATTATGACAGAGGCATGAATTTCTAAAGAGATTCTGCAGGTGACAGAGGCTACCATTCTGCAGGTGTAACCCTAGAAAAGTAAAACATCGGAATTACCCCTTAAAGTCTTGCTAACCTCTGTTCTTCCAGAGAAGAAATATCACCTGGAATGCAAATGTATTCAGTCATCTCAGACAATGGTAAAGGGAGTCAAGGTCACAGAATCCTTGGAGATCTCCTGGAATCCTAACTTCTATAATTAGAGTTTCTGTGTAATGCCAGGATGGAAAGATGCAAAATCCTCACCTGTTCTGTAACTCTGCTCCTGGCCTCCTGGGTACTTTCTTCTTTTTTGAGAGCAAGGTAGACTGTGATTGGATATATATCACATCCAAGGAGACATAAACAGAGACTAGGGGGCTAGGATACAGCTCAATGGTAGCACGCCTGCATAGCATGCATGAGGCCTATGTTTGGTCGCCAGTGCCAAGAAAAAGAAAAGAAAAAAGCAGATTTTTTTTAAAAAAAAATTTATTTGTTACTAAGGATTTAACCTAGTGGTGTTTTACCACTCAGTCATAGCCACAGTCCTTTTTATTTTGTATTTTGAGATAGTGTCTCACTGAGTTGCTTAGGGTCTCACTGAGTTGCTTAAGGCCTCACTAAGTTGCTGAAGCTGGCTTCAAACTTGCAATCCTTCTGCCTCACCCTTTTGAGTCACTGGGATTATAGGCATGTGTCATGGTGCCTGGCCAGAAATTATATTTTATTTTGATTTGTGACTTATATATAATGAATAAGATAGCATAGGAACTAGGCCCCAATTAAGGCTTTTTTAAAATGTAAAAGCCACTCCATGAAAATAATCAGAAACATTCCAGTCAAGTTTTTGTCCCAGAAAACAGAAATGGGGATAGAATTGAAGGGAGATTATAGGAAAGAAAGTTCAAACTCAAGGGTTAAAAGGGCAGAGCCTATTAGAAGGTCATGGGCCAAACCAATAACCTTGATACTTTTCTAATACCTGTTGAGCATAGATTTTGATCAGCAGCGTTGGTAATTTTCCAACACCTGATTAGCACAGATATTGACCAATGACCTTGGTATTTTTCCAAGACCCAATTAGCATAGATATTGATCAATGTGTCTACCCGGTAGGTATATAAGTGCCAAGGCTAGTACACATAAGTGGCAGCCCCTACTGGGTCCCCTCTTGCCCTGGGGAGCTCTGTCTACCTTCTTTGCACCTGAATAAATCCTACTTTATGCTCACTCGTCTTCATCCATGGATTGAATTCTTAGAATTTGTAAGACAACAACCCTTGTAAAACAAGGCCCTGGAAGGTAACTGAGGTCTGTGGCAAGGCTACAGCAGAAGAGACTGAAACCCCAGTTTCAATAATATTAGGGTTCATTTTGACATAATCATATGCTCAGAGAATATAATGTACTCTGCTTCAGTCCACAGTACTTCCTCTTTCCCTCCGCTCGTCTCTCCCCCTGTTCTTCCTCTACTCTATGGGTCTTTCTTCTATTTTTTTAAATTGGTGCTTCATAGATACATACAAAGATGAAGTTCACTGTGGTATAGTACAAACAATAATTTGGTCACTTTTATTCCACCATTCCTCCCTTTTTCCATCCCTCTTCCCTTACCCTCAATCCCTTTCTTCTACTTAACAATCTCCCTTCTATTTTCATGGGATCTGCCTCCTTCTTTTTCCTTATTTCGGTCCAGGTGCCCATCAACAGATGAATAGATAAAGAAAATGTGGGATATATTCCCAACGAAGGTTTACTTAGCTATAATAAGAGTGAAATTATGGAATTTGCTTGGTAAAAGGATGAAACTGGAGAACATCAAGCTAAGTGAAATAAGCCAGACTCAGAAAGTCAAGGGTCAAATGTTTTATCTCATATTCAGATTATATTTTGAAGATCCAAAAAACATTTATAAGCTTCTCTGGTACATAGGTGCTAGATACATTTTAATGAAACAAATCACCTCTGTTTTCTATTTAGATATGTAATAAATTTTATATACAAAATTGGCATTAATGAGAAAGAAAGCATGCATTCTTCTCATAAGGCCAAAATCAAAATAGAAATTATTTTGTGGAGTAGTAAAAAGAATAGTGGAACATGAGAGTCTTATGTTTGTGTTCAAGTCTAAGTTCTTCCTCCAACTACACATGTGATATTCTAGATGTATTCAGTTCACTGAATTCAGACCCACAAAATAAAAATTCCCTTTTCCTGATGAGATAGCTGATTTCACTCTATTCTCATTTCTTTGTAGGAAGTCTGCCTTTCTTCTTGCAGCCTTTAAGAATTTCCCTTTCCTTGATGTTCTGACATTTTACTTCCAGGTATTCAGGTATCAGTTCCTGAGACTTCCCAAAGGTCTGAAATTCATTAATTCTTCATGTTCTCCTGGGCTTATAACTACATTTTGAAACAAAATTTCTAGGTTTAAATGTTTACTTTACTTTTCACTTCTTAAAAAAGTCAAATCTCTTTGTAAAGCAAAATTGAATCTGCCCTAAATAATTCAGGACATCAGTTGAGGGATTTTGTTTTTGTTTATGTTAAGACCTACTTACCTTTTTATAAACAAAACCAAAGCCATTTTAATTTTTCATGTGATTGAAAAATACACTATCCAATATGATGGTTTTAACTTAATTGCAATAAAATAAAATTCATTCCTCAGTAGCACCAGCCACATTTCAAAGTTTGGTAGTTGTATGTGGGTAGTGGCTACCATACAGAACCAAGTAGAAGTAGAATATTTTCATCATCTCAGAAATTACCGCCAGACAGCATAAACAGAATTTTTCTTTGTTTATATTTGGATGTATATGTGTGATTTCACAAATGAAACTGTGTTTATTCAGTAAACAGTATGAATATAACTAGTAAACCACCAAGACTCTCTTACTTATTTAGGTTCCTAAGTTAAAATGTTAGGCATATGAATATGCTGTGAGCTCTTCAATGTTAGAACTCCATTGGAAATGTCTCCACTCTACTGCTATTTATCCCTCCCTGCTGTGGTTTGGATGAAAAGTATCCCCCAATCCAGACAATCCAGGAAGACTGATTTGAAATGATGGGGTTGTGAGAGTCCTTAACTCAATCAATGATTTGATCCTCTGATAGGGATTAACTGGTAACTGTAGGCTGATAGGGTGTGGCTGGAGGGGGTGGGTCATTGGGGGTGTACTTTGGGGATATATATTTCGTATCTGGTGAGTGGAGTCTCTCTCTGCTCCCTGAAGCAACACCTTCTGACATGAAGTTCCACCTCCTCTCAAACCCTGAGAAATGGAGCCAGTCATCTATGGACTAAGACCTCTGAAACCATGAGCCCCAAAATAAACTTTTGCTCCTAAAATTGTTCTTGTCAGGTCTTTTAGTCACAGCAATAAAATAGCTGACTAAAACATTCCCTGTTCTGATATATCAGGAGTTTGGATTGATCAGAGTAGTGGGAAAGACCTACGAATTCCATCCTTTGGGAGTAGTATTAACAATTACTTTTCTCTCTATGTAAATTAAAAAGCACTGTCATAAAAGTATGAAGATGTTGTATTACTTTGCTAGGGCTGCCATAAAAGTATACCACAGGCGTGGTGGTTTAAACAACAGAAACTTACTTGCTCACAGTTCTGAAATCTGGAAGTCCAAAAACAAAGAGATCACTGTGCTGGCAGAGCTGGTTTCTCCTGAGGCCTCTCAGCTTACACAGAGTCACCCCAATGCTGTGTCATCAAATGGAGCCTCCCCAGTGACCCTTTTCTGTGTCCGAATCCCTTCATATTAGCACATCAGCCAGATTGTATTAGGGTCACCCTTACATCCTTCTTTTAAATCAATCACCTCTTAAAGGCTCCCATCTCTAAACACAGTCACATTCAGAGGTACTGGAAGTTAAGGTTTCAATGTGAATTTGAGGAGAACACAATTCAACCTATAATAGGTAATATCTATAGAAATGAAAAAAAATGCACTTAAAAATATACACTAGAGAGTCAAGAGTTCTCCTAGAAAATTTAATTTTTGGTATGATTGAAGGTCAACTAGAAACTCCCAGTGGTTTCACCATTTTATTTTCCTACAACTGAAGTTAGTTGGGAGTCTACATTTTTTTCCTCCCTCTAATAATGATGCTTCAGAACCTGAGAATAAATATTCCTTCTAAAATCATGAAGGTTAGAGAATACAGTCATCTTGGGCTTGTCGTTCAACTTCTTGGAGTCTCAGTGTCCTCTGTCACAAAAATGGAGATAATCACATCTGCCCTACTCTGCTGCTTTCAGAGTTAGTGCCTGTCAAGTACCTACTGCATGTCCCATTTCATAGCCCATGCTCTGTCAATATTTGTTTGAAAGAGAGAATGCTGAGTCTGAATCTACTTCCTGGAAACCTGTATTTACAATTAATTTTTACCTAGAATGTTTTTCTTTCCTGTTCTGGTAAAATCCAAAGGCTCAGTCAGTGTAGTAAGATTCGTGCAAGTAAGCATACCACGTAGATGACTCTAGCTTATGAATGTACAATGAAAACCTCGGGAGAATCGGGATGAAACTACAGAAGACATTTTTCCCTCCAGCAGAGATAGGCGGTAACCCCTGCCCAGAATTCCTAGGGGCCAACTGAGTAAGAGTTTGAGGAATTGTCTAGTTTGAAATAATCACTAGATCCCTAGGGAGAGTCACTCCGTTCTTATAATCCATCTGGAACTCCCTGGAGGAGTTTGCTCTATTATATGTATCTCCATTAATAACATCACTCCAAGAAATAATTAAGGAAAGAACACAAATGCCTTTGAATTGGAAGGGAATCTAATCCCACCCCCTACACAATGTAGGTACCCTCTTCCTGCCTCCCTTGGTCACTCAGCCTATGAAGCTCACCATGTGATAGGACGTATCTTTCCTTTCTAGGGTCATTAGTTAAGAATCCCTGCAATATATTGAGATAAAAATCTCCCTGGCTATCGCTTCCAATCCTGGAAGCAATTGCAATACCCCCATCACAGCCTGAAGCATATTCCTTTACGCCACATTTATGGAACAAGCTCCTTGGTATAATGACAGCAGTCATGTTCTACTGGCAGCAGTTTTAAAATGCTGTTCAGAGGACCATTCTGCAGTTCAAGCTTTCCCAATGTGAATTGAGTCATTACAGGTGTGTGGGTGAGTGGACGGTGCCAGGCTCATGGAGAGCTGGCTGAATGATTAATGACCTTGGCTTCTGATTTTAGAGGTTCCCATTAATTACAAGGGATTGAGTCTTTTCCGTGAAGACTCTGTTATAGCTTCTCCTGCCTGCCACTTCCTTGCTTCCTTTAAAAGTGACTAAGGTGAGTATTTTTAATTTTGGAGTGTAGAAACCATTTCTTCTAATTTCCTTTCAGAACTTTCTGGGCCTAAATCACCTTAAAATCACATTTCTTAATCCCATAATGTTTGGACAGTTTTGGAACAAGAAAATGGGTAAAAATGCCAATGAATATACTTCAGGAGCTTGGTCTTCGCAGCTACCTTTATTATGGGGAATTTTAGGAACAAGATGTGTCCAGAACTAGATTGTCAATATCATTGGAACCATTAAATCTTGAAGAAGCTTGTATTTGCCACTATGGATCAAGTGTTATGTGAGACAAGAACATGGTGGAATTGAAAGAGTTGCAAACATATGGGGCAAAGTGTTTGGGTTCAAATCCTGGCTTTGAGATTAATTTTTCATGTTGCACATAACTTCAATCAGCTTCAATTTTCTCATCATAAATAATGATAGGGGCTGGAGTGATGGTTCAACTGTTACAGCGCTTTCGTGATTCAAACTCCAGCACTACATACACAATGAAGTATCAGAATAATGGAAGCCACGTGAAAAACGAGATAAAACTGACTCTCTTTCACTGTCCCTCTTTTTCTCTCTCTAAAAAAAGAAAGAATGATATAGATATATAGATAGACTATGTGAAGAATGTGGAAAAATTTTGTATAAATATTAGTCCTATTTTCCCAATTCTCATTTACTTCCTCCCCTACTATCCTTTATAACTCTTACATGTTAGCCATTCTGTACAAAATTGAAGTCATCTGGTCAGATAAACTTTCAGCAGCAAGCCACCAATGGAAACTGGGAAATAGCATGGCAAGGTAGAAAGGATTAGAATCATTCTTTCCTGGGCTCAAATTCTCATTTCATTGACCCCTATAATCTTAAGTTAGTTACTTCACTTCCTTGATTTAATCTCTAGGATGGTAATGCTGTCATTTACTTCATTAAATTACTTTGAGAAGGGGCTGGAGCGGTGGCTTGATAATAATGGTGCTTGCCTGGTGTGCACAAAGACGGGGATTTGAACCCCAGCAACACATACACAATGAAGTGCTGGAGCAATGAAACCACATGAAAAACTAAATAAAACTGATTGTCTCTCTCTCTCTCTCTTTCTGTTTCTCTCTCTTTTTCTCTCTCTCTCACTGTCCTTCTCTTTAAAAAAATTACTATGAGAATGAAAAAGATCACATATATATTTATATACACATATGTATGTGTGCAAATGCACTCACACACATATATAGTAGCCACAAAATGCCCTGCAGTAGGTGCTCATTATGATTGTGTAAACTTTTTTCCTCCCTCTCAAGCTCACTTCTTTTCTTCCTTCCATAAAAACATTTAGCCACTGACCATCCAATGTGGAAGAAGTTGTGGAGAATGGAAAAGATAGCATGAGTAGCACATCCAGATAGAGACAGAGAGTTGATAGGATAGAAAAACAGTCTGTGGCCTTGCCCATCCTCTTGGGGATAAGACTGTTATAAGGAATTTTATGTCTCCTTTGGTCACAGACCCCTAACAATTCCTGCCTCCAATATGGTGGAGAAGTGGTGGAAACTGGAAAGAAAGATCTTTGATCTTCAAATTTCCACATTGCTTTCTTATAGTATCCCATTTTCCATGTCAGGACACCCAGCTGAAAATAAACTATTATGATCTCTGAGTTACTTAGAAAAATACTAACCTTTAAAATTTGACCTGCAATTTACACAGCAGCTGAGAGGATTTCAGAATTTGTTTGGAAATAAGAATACTGAGAACTCCCTCATTCTCAAAGTATAGTCTATTTGGAACCTCTTCCCAACAATATTTCTCTAGCATAAGTAGGCTGTAAATACTCAGAATCATTTCTTTCAATCTAACAAACCAAGCTGAAACGGATCTTGGTGACTATGGGCCTCAGGGCACATTGGACAGACTGCGTGAAATCCTCATTAGAATTCACCTGGAAGGACAGGGTACACTGGAAGCAGCCCAAAGTCAACGAGAAGAGTCTGTGTTACAAGTTCAGAGATGATGCCAGTCCAGGCTTCAACCTGACTTGTTTAGGACCTCAGGCAGATCTTTTGAATTTCAAGGACTCCATTCCTCCTCCTTAAAATGCAGATAATGATCACTATATCCCTTTGCCTCACAATGATATGATGAAGATTAACACAGATTATACGTGATTATAGCTGTGAAAGTGTTGTATGAAAACAAAACACTATTATTATCTTCAGTAATAGTCTTCTGAAGTTATGCCATAACAGTGCTAGGACTCTAATCCATGGGACCATTTCATAATGAGGTCTTTGGGGAATTTCACTAACCAAATTTTCTTGGATGCCATTCAAATTGGACCAGAATCATAGTACTAGAGAGCATTAAGAGCTGGAAGCAATCCTGTCTCATGCAATCCTGTCATTTTACAGAAGGGGAAAACGAATCCTAGGGAAAGATAAAGACATGCCCCAGGTCACCCAGGCTACAAGGTGGAAGAGCCAGTGTTGGAGTCTGTTGCTCTATACACTGTCCAAACTGAATTCAGCGTTTACATAGAGGGTGCATACACTAAATCCACTTCTGTCCTTCACTGCGGCCACAGCGATAGATTGACCCCCCTCCTTTCTCACCTGGAGTTTTATAATTGCCCCCCTACCTCTGAATTGGCCAGTGCAACCTTCATTCCACTTCTGGTCACAGTGGGCTTTTTGAAATACATATCTTACATATTCCCACACCACCATTTTAAATACTTTAATGTTTTTCCATTACTTTCAGTATAAAATTAAAATTCTTAAAAACAGAGCACGAGCTCTATCAGGGTTAGCCCCCCTTCTACCTTCCTTCCAGGTTTCCTTTCACAGGGACTTTGCTCCCCAGACTTCCAGACCCACGTGCCCTTTGGCAAGCATTTCATGTTTCTCTTACTACATCCTCTTTGAGAGTGATCCTCCCTGTATCTCAGATGTGGCAAATCCCTCTGGCCACCCCGTGTGTAACCTTCTGTCTCTGCCCTAGTGCCCCAGGAATATGTGCCTCCTTCTTATCCAGACACATCTTTACTATGACAGGGAGACTGGGATTGGCATAAATGACCTTTATTTAAATTCTGTGCCAATCTCGTGCATCTCTCAGTTTGCACAATCACTGAGTAATGGAATTTCAGAGAAGACTTCCTATGCAGCAGAAGGGATCTGAGAGACAAAAGTTTGGAAAAGAGAGACGGAAACATTGCACCAATTTTGCTTGTTTGTATGTTGATTCATAAGACACAAACTTATTGTCCAAGTTACAGGACACTGTTCCTCACAGGAGGGCCTATGTTTAGTTCTTGATTCTTGCTCTCCCCTGTCTCTGCACCTTGTACCTAAATAGGACTCATGCAGAGATGTGGTGAAGCAGTTATGCCTATTTTCCCAGAACATCAAAAGATTGCTACTCCGTCCCTTCTGTTGCATTCAGATATCTCCACTGTCCTTTCTCCTCTTCTTACTTCTGCTTTCTTTTGTCTTTCCTCCCACCCTTTCTTCCAGGTAACATCACAGTGGAATATGTAGGAGGGTTGGAGAGGAATTTTCCAGGTCATTTGGAAGGAACTGGAAATATCATTTCACCCTAAAGTAAGTGAAGAAAATTAGTTTAAAACAAAAACAAAATTCAATATCACAGCATAGCTCTGTGTATCCGCCAAGTATCAATATCACAGCATAGCTCACAGTATCCGCCAAGTCTACAACATCCTAAAGCATTGTCGTTAGATACCATAAAAACCAATGAAGTAGGTGGAGACCAATGTTATTGTGCTTATTTACCAGATAGGAGAACTGAGGCTAAGTGTGTGTGTTAGCTATCTAGCTGGCAACGCCAGGCTTGGAAACCAGGCCCCTGACTGGTTGTCTTGGGTTCTCCAAGATCAATGAGCAGCATAGATTGAGAGAGACGGCCTCTAGTCTGATCACATCCTATTCACTCCCTTGGTGAGGCAGGGAGACCCCACTCTACATAATACCAGATGGCTAACCATGTGACACCTTGAAACTGTACAGTTGAGGCTTGCAATAGTTTATTAGTCATATATACTCACAATCTAGGGGCTGAGGGAAGGAGGGGCACTACACTACCATGTAGGAACCCCTGGGGTTTTACTCACAGGGAACCAGCAGGGGCTGTAGGAAGCAGGTTTTGCATTACCTGGCAATGGTAGAACTAACCAGGTGGGATGCCTTTCTGCTGGGTAGGGGACACATCTGGAAAATGCAGGGGAACACAATTAAACCTTGGTGGCCCTGTGAGCTCAAAGATGTCAAGGTAGCACCTGAAATGCTGGAACTCACAATCCAGCTTCCCTTGCCTGTGCATACTCATCTGCTTTGCAGAAATGCTCTAATTCATTGGAATGTCCCTTCAGGCTTTCAGGAAGATTTTCTCTCTCACACAAATAACTATTCATAAAAGAATCCTGTCAAGGAGCTGGTCTGTCCCTTGATGGCCCAGTGGATAAGAAGGCCTGACGTTAATTTATTTGCCTAATGAATAACATGGCAAAGTCCTGGTTTGATAAGTGCTCCACATACACCAAGGTCTTTCATTCACATTCAGCTTCATAAAATGGACATCCCTGTAGATACCAGTTGAATCTTGTGGGTGTCTGGGATAATGAACAATGTCAGCCCTTCAGAGATTAAAGAACCACACCAAAGGGAAGCAGCAGCAGAAGAGATTAGCCGTGCTTACTGGAAATGTTGGTCAAAAGATGTCTGCGTGTCTCTGGTGCTGGGATGATGGCCCTCCATGATAACCAACCACCCTCCAGTTTTCTATTTCTAATAATCTACTACTTTAAATCTCAAAATTTCATTGAAAGCACATAATTTCCAATAATATCCATGTGCGATGAACTTCACAACAGCTCATTTAGACAGACTAAACATTTTATCTGGATTTCCAAACAGGTTTCATGTCATTATTAGGGTTTTATTTTGACCTCAACCCCAAATGTTCTAATCAGGGTGTAATTAGGGTGTAATCAGTGGGGCTAAATAGAAATATAAGATTCTATTTTCTTTGTCCCTGTAGATTTTGTTTCTGCACTAAAATATGTAAAAACTAATGTCTTTGTGGTGGTCCCATTAACTGGTACTTATGACATGTGGCCTCCTCTTTCTTTCTCTTAGTATAATCTAATGGGAAAACATAATTTGGGACCCATGCATTAACAGGAAAGGGAAAGTCTGGGCAAACAAAACTTTCATGTCCAGTTAAATGCTTCTCATCCCTGCCTGTGCATGAGAATCATTTGTAGGTTTTCTCCTGTTCTGATTGCTTTTCTTTTGTACAGGTACCTATATTCCTTTTGTTTTTGCTGAATCAAATTTTCCAGGATAGAGACTACACAGCTGACTTCACATGTGACACACATGTAATTCTCTTGCACAATCAGGATTGAGAATCCCTTGAATCTTCTTCAAAGGGAAGATTGGGTAACGGATATAAACTAGGGGAAGACATAAGGTCAGATCAAGGGCCATTTAATATGGAGGATAGCAAATGAGTCCCAAAGAAAGTTAAATTTTAAAAAATAGTAGCCAGACACAGTGGTGCATGCCTGTAATTCCAGCAACTTGGGAGGCTGAAACAGGAGGATTACAAGTTGGAGGTCAGTCTCAGCAATTAAGCAAGATCATATGCAATCTAGTGGAACCCTGATTAAAAGTAAAAAATAAAAAGGGCTGGGGATACAGCTCAGTGGTTAAGTGCCCCTGTGTTCAATCCCCAGTAACAAAAACAAACAAATAAAACAAGCAATAAAGGAACAGCTAGATTAAGAAGGATAAGAATGGCTCTGGAGTATACCCAGAGTGACTTTGACTATAGATAAGCACTATTTTCCCCTAGTCCTCGCTGTACTCCCTGTTGTGACTGAGCCAGGGCTCATAGAAGTCAGTTTGGAGTTGAGGCCGGTGTGTGGGGCTGTAATTTTAAACAGATTTTGAGTTCAAACCCTTCCAGAGCAGGAAGGGTTGCTAATGTGAATGGGATTTGTCACAATAAATTCTGCAGGCTGACACATAGATTCCCAATGAAATAAATTTAAGAATTAATGAATGAATGTATATGTGTGTAGTATATCTATCCATCCTACAAAGCATTACTGACACAATTAGCTACTTTGATTAGTGAGTAATATGACCAAAATTTTACTAGGATGATTCAAAGAAGTAAAAATCACTGCATTATTTTTGGGGAATTAGAAACTTGGCTTTGGAGGACTCACACAGTGTTATTATGTGACGCTAGACTGAAGAGAAGTCAGAATGGGTTGGATTTCTCATTGGGCCTCCACGTTCTGCAACCCTCCAGAGATGCCAATCACTCCTAGTTTCCTGCTATGGCAGGACTCTCCATGTCTTCTTGCCTTTATTAATCCTCTTCGCTTCCTTACTAACCCCAAGGCTCCGCAGAAATACCTGCGTCAGTCACAGTCCAATGTCAGTAGTATTCCTTCTTCAGGTCTGTCGCTGACCTCCCTTCATTCTCAGAGAACTGATGCATTTTCTTTTGCAAACCTGTCATCCTTACTGGGTGAACCTGTTCAGTTCTTGCTGGGTAGAAGTGTCACTATTCAGCCATGTCATACCTTTTACTTATTGCCCATGGGGGTATTCTCCATGGCATTTTTCAATTTGTGGGGCCTAATTCTTGTTGCAAATGTGCACTGTACAAGAAGAGCAGACATGTTGAGAAATGTCAAGGCTGTCTTGCAGGTAATAATGAAGAAAACCCAGAACTGGAATAAATGCATGGCAGGTAAAGGACTCGGACTACATGTGGCTCTTGAAGGGAGGCCCTTTCACTACCTTCCTGTAGTGAAAACAAATAGCTTAATATGACTATTTTCTGATTTTTATTGTGCACAAAAATATTTACTCAGTTAACAATACTGAGTGCTCGTTTTGCATCAGGAAATGTTCTAGGTGTTTTACGTGTGATGTTCCATGTTAGCCACAGAAAAATCACTACGATGTAGGTCTCTTAGCAGCTTTAGGAGCCAAGGTTCAAAACATGGCCAGGAACGAGCAGAAATGGCTTTTAAACCCAGGCTGTCTGGCGATGGAAGCCTTGCATGCATATGATCCTTATGCTATGCTTTAGGGTAAATAAATATCCTGGTTTTCCTAGAACTCAATAGGTTCCTGAGATGCAGAATTTTTATTTCTAAAGTTGGAAGATGCTGGGAAAAATGGGGTAAGTTGGTCATTCCAAGTATGCTCCAGGACCAGGGTGACTGCCATGCACTCCTGAGGGATATATTTGTTTGCTGGGGTTACTGAGACAGACTGTCACAAACAGGATGCCTTGAAAAACAGAAATTTGTCTCATAGTCCCAGAGGCTGGAGATCTGCCATTAAGCTGCAGGCAGAGTGAGTTCTTTTAGGGAAGTTCTGAGGGAAGGACGTGGTCCAGGCCTCTGTCCTTGGCTTGTAGATTGCTATCTTCACATTCACATTGCATTTTCTCTGTATAAATGTATATATACATGTCTGTTTCCTAATTTCCCCTATTTATAAGAACACCAGTCATATTTGACTAGAGCCTACTCTTAGGTTACTAGAACAAAACACTTGTGATTATCAATTTGAAAAAGGAAAGATTTATTTTGGCCCACAGAGTTGGAGGTTGGAGTTGATGGTCAGCTGACCTCATTGCTTTTGGGCCTGCACAGAGCCAGCTACATCATGGTAGGAGCACACAGTACAGGAAGCTCATTCATATCATGACTGGAATGAATGAGGGAGAAGAATAGGAGGATCCAGAGTCCCCTTGAGGGTGCCCCCAATGTCCAGAAGACCTCCTACTAGCCCTCAACTCTTGACGTTCCCACCACCTCCCAATAGCACGAAGGTGGACACCAAGGTTTTATCTTTGGGTGACATTTAAGATTCAAACCAAAGTAACCCTAATGACGTCATTCTAATTTGATGATCTTAAATACCTTATCTCCAAGTTAAGTCACATTCTGCAGGGGTCAGAACTTTAGCATATGAATTTTGGGGAATGCAATTCAACCTTTAACAAGGGCATCCAGTTCCAGGGGTCAGAGTCAGGGCCATTAAATATGTCACAGGCTTTTCATTTTATTGTGTTAGAATCATCTAGGTAGTTTTAAAGTAAAATAAAATTAAAAACTAACAAACACCAAAAAAGTACCACATTCAGGCACTGTGACATACCAATTGAATCAGAACTTTGATGGTGGAGCCTTCACATTGCAAAATTGTCTAAAGGAAAATTATGGCACAATCCCCAGCCCAGATTGGCAGTGTGGCACCAGGAGGGCAGGAGGTAGAAGGTGAGACTGATTCAAGCTGGAGGTGATAGAGTGTGCTGGCATGGCCTAGCAAAGCATCCTCCAGTCTTGAAAGCAGCTGTTTTAAGCAGATCATGTGAAGCAGCTGACTGATGGTCAAATCCAGGAGCTAGAAGTGCTCAAGTGTCTTTAGGGAGCCCATTTCACCTCTCTTCTGCTGCTTTTTACACATGTTTTACGCTCAGCCAGCCTGCAGCTACCTCGAGTCAGGAGAAACAGATGATTTGGTAGCTGCATTGAGGGCTCACCAGTACCCACTTTTAGCAGATGTGTGTTGTTTGAAAATCCAGATTTGTGAAATGGATACATTAGAGAATATTTACTTTAAGATGATTCACAGTGGGACTCTCTTAAATAGCCTGTTTTCCCTGGGCTGACTGATTTCATTCGCCAGAAATAATTTTACACAATTGTTTTCCATAAGTACATCCAGCAAGAAGAATTGTGAACTAAGATTCAGAAAACAAGAACTCTGACACAAGGTTTGAACTTAAATGCATAGTATACCTTTTTAAACCAAGTTCATGTACAGAAAGAGAATGGCACACGTCTTGACTAGCTCAGTATTCTAAAGTACTGAAATTATATGTGTAAAAGAAATCAGAAAATGTTAAAATGTTTTAACAAGATATCATATTCAACAAAGTCATTAGTAATATGGATGTGTGGTTTGAAATCTCATGATTTCACCGACTTTTAGTTCATGATATTGGATGCAATCTTGCTTGATTGACAGCTTTGGGGGTGATGCATGCTGGCACGTGTCCCCTTCCAAATCAAGAAGCAGATTCCCTACCTTCAGCCCAGTAAAGGAGAGAGAAAAAGCAGCAACATCTCACTGCGGCACAGCGCTGCAGCTGGAGCAGAGTTGCAGACACACCTCAGTCCTCCCTACATTAACAAGGAAAGCCTGCAGCTGGCATTTTGCACAACACAGGAAGTCAAGTAAAGTCTCCCTCCAAAAGGGCACGTTCACATGGAAGTTTGCACATTTGCAGATGGAAAGAATTTTTTAAAAAATCAATAAGGGTTTTAGAATGGGAACAATCAGTCCAGTAAAGAAAGGTTATGATGAATCCCGAGAAGGGGGATGTGAGAAGTGGCTTTGCAACCAGTATCCAAAAGGGGACAATAAGGTTGATGACCTTAGGAAAAACTTACCCCCATGTCCTTTATGGGGCAGAATTAGGATATGACATTAGAACATCTCCCCAACAGAATATATAGATAACTATACACAAGCTTAAGTTATTTTGTATCAACAATTTTGTGTATAAATAATAAAGTCTTATACATCATCTCTCAGTGCTGTTTTGTATAGAATAGTCTTGCCTAACTCTTTGAGGCAAACTGTGGATGCCTCAGAGTCATAGTTCCTGACCCCCATTCCTTGTGAAAGCTTGAATGGAGGCTTATTTGGGTCTGCCCAGTCCAAGGGTTGCAGAGGTAGGCCTTCCGCTCCTCCCTGACCACCTCCACATTGCCATGTCTAAGGGAAGTAGCAAACCGAGAACCAAGCTGATTCTCATTTCCCTCTCTCCCTAGTCTCTGCAGAGACAGCATTAACATGCAGGACTAGATCCCAGAGCCAGAGGAGGTCAAGAAGATGTGAAGTGGAAACCAAGCATGTGGGAGGTATGACAGGACAGCCTGCATCTGGAGAATTCATATTTCATACTAAGCCAGTTGGGAATACATTTATTTGCAAGAAAAATTTTAAAAATAAAAAAAAGAAATAAAAAGAAATTAAATTAAAATGAGAAGCATTTGTTTTAAAGAAAAAACTGAAGGTCTTAAAGAAGGCTTATTCAGCAGGCTTGCTAGGATACTGGCTCATCATTCTTTTTTGGTTGTAGCTGTTTCTCATCCTGTATTTGCTATATTTTAAGGAAGATTCCAGAGATAGACAGGGACTGAGCCACATCTGGGAACTGGAGTCAGAGACTGACTTCCCTCAGTGAGTTGCATGGATAATAAGCTAGGCAAGCAAGGGTGTGCTCTTTATAGCATTGTCCTTCCTACAACCGCAGAGCGCGCTGCACAGTTACGTCTACAGTCATCATCTGGGTTCAGCTCAAAAAGTGTCATGCGGAATATAGAGCATTTGCTGACACATATGTCTAGAAAGTGTCTAAACATCATCTGGAGAGTCAAGGTGAATGAATTGTCAAACTGACCACCTGTTTCTTCAAGCAGGAGAGGATATGTGTTTGGGAAAGTCTCTAGTAGGCTTGGCTAAATTCAGAATACTGTACTAGGTAATCTGAGAGCAAATTTGGCATGACAGCTCTGGCTTGAGCTGATTCCTCTCACCAGCGTTGGACCCCACTGTACAGAACATTTACCTCCTATGCTTATGTCTGAGGAGAAAGTTTTCCTACATATGATGTTGACGAAATTTGTAATCTGGCTCATATGGTAGGATCAGGTACTTTATGATTGTTTTCTTTCTTTTTCATACACAGAATTTAAATGTGATAAGCTGTAACACAAACATTGCTCAACATAGATGCCTTGTCCCCAAGGTCTTCTTACCCCTAACTCAAATTCCATTTTTAAATTTAATTGGCTGGATACAGTATGGCTGTTGATCTGCTCTGATACCCAGAGATTGAGTTCAAATTCTGGTCTCACAACTCACCAGGCTCATGGCATTAGGCATTTCACATAAGCTCCTGGTCTAGTTTGCTCCACAGTCTCTGTAAGGCTCACAGTGCCAATATTCCATAGCAACTGGGAAGAATGAAGGAGCTAATGCATATGGGGCATGTGTACAGACACTCATTCATAACACACAGTCATTACATGATTCTTCTGCTCCCTCTAGACTAAATGTGATTCCTTATCCCTTTCTCTGATTCTTCAAGCCACGGTCCTTCCCTGAGCTGGTTTGGCGAGAGCTCCAAAGAGGACAGTAGCAGCCTGCTTAACTCTGTGAGTTCTGCCACCCTCTGGTCTGGCCTCATAACCCTCTTGATGTGGTGAATTAGGCTAGCATGAGGAACTTTAGGTTGCCCACCAGGGTTCCTAGCAGGAGGTTATGGTCAGTAAGGGAAAACTCAGCTAGACTCTTCTGGCTCTGCAGTGTGACAATTAGCCAGAGAACATCCTTATCTCTTTCCTACTACTCCACAAAGAGAGGTCATTACTTCAAACGGCCACTTGATGTATGTTATGTTGATAGTACGGAATGTAATGACTCAAACATATTGACAGCTCTTTTTTTTAACTACACATCATACCAAACAATATCACAATTCTTGTTGATTTTTATATACAGTTAGGTTAACATCAAGCCTTAGCACAGCCCTGGATGTCAGATCTCTGCCAGACCATTGAGCATGTCTCTTGACAGCAACTGACTACAACCACAAAGAAGGTAAACCAAGCATTTGGGCTAAAGTTTTCCTCCAACAAACTCAAATAGGAAGCACAGATAAAATAGAACTGAAAAAAGCATTTACTGCACTCAAACTGTGCCAAGCTTCAGGGCTACAAATTAGCTTGAGTTGTGTGATCTCTCTTATCACCACTTGTGATATGGTAAGATGCATTTATAGATAAATCTGTTATGCTTATTTCCTAGGCTACAGCATTCTGTGCGTGAACACCCAAAGGGTGGTTTCTGCAGTGGGAGCTCCCCACTGAAACTTAGAGACCATCTGAACCCAATACTCAAGGTGTCCCAGGCAATCTTCCTACCTGCTGGGCAGCTGTGCTACTCTTCTGATAACTTCAGATGGCCTTTGTCTTCCATTGTTATCTGTTTATATTTTTTTCTTCCCTCCAGTAGAATGTTATTTGAGTTATCTGCATGGGAAACCAACTGAGACAATACTCTGATCAAAGGTATGGTTGTCAGAGTTAGTAAATCAAGATAAAGGATGCCTAGTTAGATTTTAATTGCAACAAATAATTTTTAACACAAGTATGTCCCAACTATTGCATAAAGCACATGTGTACTGACATTATTATTTATCTGAAATTCAGATTAAAGTGGGTATCTTGAAATTCATCTGGCAACTCTAATCAGAGGAAACTCAATAGAAAAAGTCTACCTTATCCTACAGCTTCGTGGGTGGGAGGCATTTGGCGTTTCCCAGTTGAGTTCAGTTGCTGTGTGTCATGACCTGGCCTGAGCACCTGTCTCCTGTGCAGGCCTCCTCTACATGCTGCTGTACCATTTGGATAGTTCACTATGGGCTGGGTCAGTGCCTTGGTGCTGCTCCACCTCTGCTCTGCACGCCAGCTCAATATCAGCCAGTTTGTTGAAGGACCGGATGGAGAGTCCATCCATGATGTAGCTATGAATTTGCAACTGCACACTAATGCTGTGTACTTCTCTTAGATGGCTCATGAAAGCATCATGCTTGTCAAACTCCATCTTTCTTATTTCTTGCAACTTTCTTTTAAGGAAGCAATCATTGTCACAAAGGCAAGGTGCTTGCAATTGTCACTTGCACGTTTTTAAGTTATTTCCTACATTTTTCCACAGTGGAGAAATCTGATTTCTGACATGGAATTTATATTTATGGTGGTGGAAGACTCTTCAACAGTTTGTGCAGCTGATAGCATGTGAGCTTTTGAGTCAAACATTTGGATTTTGGTTGAACCACATGCTATCTTTCTGTCTAGGGTCAGGCTGCTAACCTGTCTGTGCCTCAGTTTCCTCATCTGTGAAATGGAAATAACAAGAGTAGTGCCTACCTCTTAGACCTTCATGTAGATTAACTTTAATCAAAATATAAAGGGTTATAGACCTGGGCAAATGAGATCGACTTAGCACATGGGGCTTTTAATGATATTTTTTAGATGTACTTGTATTCTGAAGCACAGAATTTACTTACATAAGCCCTTAAATCTTGGTAAAAGTGGTTTCCTTTTGAAAATTTACCGTATTGTGATCTAAGTGCTTGGAATATGGCTGATCACAAGAAATCTTCCTCTTTTGATGAGGCATTCAACTCTGGGTATTGTTTTGGTGGGAAAAGAGTTCCCTTTTTAGGAGGCCATTGGTGCCTTGAACAAGATGCTTACATCTGATGATGTAACAACCCTAAACATTTTTAGATGAATTTTCAATAAAAATCTGCAGCTCCAAATTTATTAAAACTTATTATACATTTAATATTCTATGTCATACAGTGTTTAAAGGGTGCTTTTATAGCCTTGGAGCAGGAGACCAAATTGAATGAGAACAAAGATTAGGCCTGTGTCATTTACTGTTGTACCCAAGGGTCCAGCTCAGCACCTAACACACAGTGACTAGATACATAATCACTGAAGACAAGAGACTGAGTTTGATTCACTGAGAAATTAACCATGTGTGACTGTTGTTCTTACATATATTTATTTCAAATTTTTGAAAAACAATTTTTAAATGAAGATGATAAGAAGCTATAGTAGATGGTTAGTGATAAATTTTCCATATGAAATATACTTTTGTCTTAAATTTGACCAAGTTTAATCTTCAGTTATATGGAACTTTTGTTGATGAACAAATTTGGTGAATCAGTTTATTCCTATTGAGATCTGTAGTTACCATATGTCCATGGCTTCCTCCAATCATTGATCTGACTCCAACATTGATGTAGCTGGCTCCCACTCAGCACTCTCCCGCTCCTCCCTGACTCTTCTCTTTTCTAAGGTTGATCCTGCCAGTATCAGTGTCAAAATTCTTTGATGAGGCTCCAACCACAGAGTCACAGATATACATATCTGAAATACCCCTAACATAGTAATACTTGTATCATCTGTCTCTCCTTATCAATTTATTGTGTTACTCTGGCCTTAGGTTAAATACAAGGGAACACAATAAAATTCTACTAGGAGACCATGATGCTTTCTAAAACACTTAACATGTGTCCCTGGAATAGTTCAGGCGTTACTGCTCCATCCTGACACTGGCCTGAGAGTATGATGCAGTCACAAGTTGTTTTAGTCAGCTTTTTCACTACTGTCACTGAAAGACCTAACGAGAAAAAAATTTAGGACTGGAAAAGCTTATTAAGGGGCACACAGTTTCAGAAGTTTCAGTTTATAGACAGCAGTTCCATTCCATGGGGCTTGAGATAAGGCACAACATCACTGTGGAAGAGCATGGTAGGGGAATGTGGCTCAGGACATCACAGTCAGGAAGCAGAGAAAGAAATTCCACTCACCAGATACAAAATATGTCCCCCAAAGACATGCCCCCAGTGATCCACCTTCTCCAGCCACAACCTACCTGCTTTCAATTATCACCCATCTCCTTTCAGGGAATTAATACATCGATTGGGTTAAACCTCTCATAACTCAATCATTTTACCTCTATACCTTCTTGCATTGTCTCACACATGAGCTTTTGGGGGACATCTCATATTTAAACCATAACACAAGTTTTTGCTTACCAAAGCCTCCATCATGGGATCCAGCTCCTGGGCAATACACCCACTCATTCTCCCTCCCAGCAGAAGAACCATCAGGCTGTTAGAAGAACAGTACTCCAGAGGCCACCTCACCTCCTTCCTCTTCGCACAGGGAACAATTTTTTTTGGGGGGGAGGGGAATCTTTGCCAATGAGAAAAATAAAACCAGAAAAAGGAACAAGGACCTAGAAAAGCTACAAAGAAAATGCCACCTAGGGTTAGAGGAGACAGAACAAACTTCTGGCTAGAGTGATGAGGAAAGTCTTTAAAAAAAAATAGTAGCTGAAGATGATTCTTAAAGAAGGAAGATGGAAAGTGAAGAAGTGAAGGACTTTGGAGACATTTTGGAGTCGTGGTTATATCACTTTACTGTAGAATATTTTTAAACAGATATGAGATCTATTGTTTTTTCCATATTTAAAGTAAAAGGACAGAGTCTCAGGGCACTTGCACTCCACAACTTCATGAATTACTGACCCTACAAATGAGTGGGATTTGGAGAGGCAGAGATGAGAAGCATTGGAGACAGAGATAGAAAAGCAGGCCAAAGATCAAGGTGTTTTAGAAATAATGAGTAGTCTGAGAAAGGAGGTAACAAATGAATGGAAAGAACTGCCTCAGTTTGGGAAGGAAACAAATGCAAAGGACTTTGTTTTGAGGAGAGAGATGGTTGGTGATCTTGATGTCCTGTGCTTAGGAGATGCCCAGCATTGAATGTTTGCACATGAACACAAAAGGAACTAACGACACTGCAAGACTTTTCAAATATGTGAGGAAGTTGGTTCACTTCCCTGAAAAATGGATATTAAAGATTATAGGGTAGCTCAGACAAAATTAGCAAGCCAGGCATTCAGCCTTGCAAGTGTCCTCACTGCATTTTTTAATTCATTAGAAACAGCTTAGTTTTTATTTTTCATTGTGATTGCTAACACTGAACAACTGCTGTGGACCCCAATGTTAATTCTCATTGGGTTCCATCATATTTTACTGTGGGTCTAGGCAAATGTACCATGATTATGTTATCTGAATCTGAGTGAGAAAAAAACAATCTGTGCTTAAATCATTGGGAACAAGTACATGAGTTGTGAAGGAGAGGAGTCTCAAAGAAATCTAATGATGAAAGCACCATTGGTGGTAAAAAAAAATGCAAAATGTGTAGAACCTAGTTGTGTCTCTCACAGTATTTACAATCTAGTTGGGAATCTCAGATGGACAAAGATATTCACAATAAAGTAGAGCAATGTAAGCATACATAGAATGGCTCAACAAGAGAGCCAAAGAATTTTGGGAGTAGGAGACAGAACTCTGGTCAAAAGTATGGTTGTCAGAGGCTGGATTGGTGGATCAGTGGTTACAGCACTTGCCTGGCATGCATGAGAACCCGAGTTCAGACCTCAGCACCACATATACAACAAAGTTTTGGAGCAGTGAAGGCCACATGAAAAACTAAATAAAACCCTGTCTCTCTCTCTTTCTCTCTTTTTTTCTCTCTTTCTCTCTCACTGTCCCTCTCTCTTTATTAAAAAAAAATATGATTGCCAGAGTTAGGAAATAAAGATATGGGATGCCCAATTAGATTTGAGTTACAAAAAATCATTTTAGCATGTCTCAAATACTGAATAAAGCATATTTTTCACTAGGACATTATTGTTTTCTGAAGTTTAAGTGGATATCTTACATTTCATCTGTCAATTCTAATCAGGGGAAGTTTTATAGAAAAACTCTACCTTATCCTATAGCATCAAGCATGTGAAGACATTTTTTAGAAAAAATGGACAGAGGAAAGTATATAATGATTGAAAAGAGGTTGCATTTTGCAAAGAGGTGGTGAGTATAATGGTAATCTAGATTGGAGAGCTTACATGGAAGAGAGAGGTATCTGTTGGGAATTCACCACTCTGATCAAAGGGAAATTTAAAGTTGATAGGTCCAATGACCTCTGGATTGAAGATATGAAAGCTAGGTAGATTTGATCTTTGTAAAATTTCATGGACAATTAATGCTGGAAGAAATCTTAACAGTCCATCGATGCCCTCATTTATGATGAAGAAAGCACAGCCCAAAGTCAGAGAACTGGGACCAGAACTCCAATATTCTAACTCTCAAGCCAATGTACTTTCCTCTCCATCATGCTAGTTTTATTTTTATTACTACTCAGACTAGTAGTCCCAAACCAACAGAGGGTCAAACCAACAATCTATTGGGACATGGTGGTGAAAGCTAAGTAATGAAGTTCTTTGCTAAGGTCTATCATGAATCACTCAAATAGCCTCAAACAACTTAGAGTAGTTCACATTTCTCGATGGCCCAACTTCTCTCATTAGCTCTCCATGGGGCAAATTGTTACTAATGTCCTATGAAGTTTAGGGAGGCAGATTTCTTTAAGAGTTCTGGTAGTTGTTATTTTCCACAAACAACTAAATTCTCCACACACAGTCTTGTGCCAAAAAATAATCTTCCACATATATCAATGCCGTAAGCACTGACTGGCCTGGATTGAGAATGTAAATAAGACTTGACTTTGCACAAAGATTCATTCCCTTAGTTGTTTCACCCCTCCCTCACCTCTATCTTCCACTCACTCCACTCAGAGACTCACACTAACTTGCCACTGAGGATTTGGGACATGTGGCCTCCCAAGTGTGGCCTTCTCCCTTTCCCAAGGAAGCCAATGTGTTCAGCTATATCAGAACACTTAATTGAATAGAGTACAATAATTTCAAAAGTTAATTCAGTGCTTTCCTACTAGGTGGGATGATGTCCACTCTGAGCCAGTAAGTATCATTAATGCAATGAAATAATGAAAGGGTCCAAGTGGAAATGCCATCTCAGAGGTCATCATGAAGATGGAAGTTTTGTTTTATCCAAACTTAATGGATATTAATGGTAACTGAACCTTTTCTAGGTACTCTGAGCCTATGTACTGTGGATGGATCTCTGCCTTGTCTATATATTTTTTTAGTAATAGAAATTCATTTATTCATTCACTTATTTGTCTATAGTTTTAGTATCTTCCATTTGCAAAGCATGTTTTGACCTCACTATAAGTTGTAGGTGGGCAAGGATGGTACTTATAAATTGTTTATTCTCTTCCTTTGATTTTTTCATAGTAGGAAATCAAGAGCCAGAAACAGGAGTGAATTTCCCTAAAGTTACCACTTATGAGCAAGGCTGTAACAAAATCTTAATTCTCCTATCTTCCAATCCTAACTCATCCATAGATCACCTCAATCCTCATGGAAAGTACTTTATAAAATATAATCATTGGAATTCTATCACCAACACAAAACAGCTACTAAAGATTACAGCTGGTGTTTGGCGCTTTTACTATTAAATGAATACTAAATTGTTGCTATCAACTGCCAAATGCTTTCTCCTAATTCAGGATGAGTAAAGACATAAAGAACAATGGATCAATGTCACACTGCTTCTCAAGGGCAAGATGGGAAGCCACATTGTTAAGACACTGGTACAATTAACTGCCTGTGAGGTAGTGAGGTCCTTGTCTTCAGAGAATTAAGCAACTCAATGATCCTTTGGCAGGGATGCTGCATGAGGAAATTTGAAATAGGTGGGAGATGTAGCTAGGTGATATTCTAATGTTTTCTCCATTGCTAGGATTCTTTAACTGACTTAAGTACAAAAGAAAAACTCTTTTAGGTCCAGAAAAATCATTTAGATCCAGAAACAATGGCAGTAAAAGCCATTTTGAGGCATTAGAGCAGATGCCTATCAATAGTACTTGCTCAAATATGGAAGGCCAATGTCAATTTAGTTACGTTTTTCCTTTTATTGGCATAAAGTGTCAGGAGTAAAAGACAGCACTTGAGGATGTATTTATAAAAGAGAAAGGAGACATCAAGGCAAAACATAATGGATGCGAGTGGGAAGGTGATAAAGTAAAATCCCCTACAAGAAGCCAGGTCTGGTAAGGTAGCAGGTCTGCTGCAAACCCAGGTGTGCAGGAGTTGGTGGACTGGAAAAGAGGCCAGTGCCTGTTGGCAATGGATGCTGGCAAGGTTTAGATGTGGCCTGGAACTTGAAGCATGAGCGAAGGACCACAAATAATTTTCAATTATTTTCCATTAGTGATAAGTACTGTTCAACTGTAAATTGTCTGCAGATGCTTGGAATCTAACCGTAGGGTATGTTCAGCAGCACTGGTGCTCTGTGGGGCTACAACGGATCCGAAGGTAAGAAGCTGAACAAGGATCGTGCCGTGTCCCAACCTGTCCCTCTGCTTTACGGTCGTGGAAAGTGAGCCCCCAACTAGTGCAACCACTTTTCTCAAGACACGTGGCTAATAAGTGACAGAGCATAGGCTAAAGTCAAGTTCTTCTGGTATTATTTTCATGAGATTGCTGGTTGCATTGCGTACCGTTTTCCAAGTTGCACTGTAAAGGAAATGACGGAGTAAGCCGTTCCCTCACATGGGTATGTGCTGCCAGGTCAAATTTTGCATTTAATTATGCTTCCTTCTCACCCTGGAGCAGCCCCTGAACTGGGCTCACCCTGTCTATTTTTAAAGCATGGGGCAGATCAGATATGTACACCTAGGGAATGAGTTTTTTCCCTGGCGGGGAGCATGTCACAGCACATCTCTCGCACCATGTCAGCATCTCTATTAGCAATGACACTCACTCTACCTTCCCCCTAGTGATGACAAAGTCCTATTTTCTTCTTTGCCAACAGATTTACATGAGACTGACAGGTGGGTGTAAGGGTAATTCCTTCCTCACAATTTCGCCCAAACCCTCATCTTTGCGCTGCCATTTTCCTAACTACTATCTTGAGAGTAATTGTTCTAGGGGGATCGCTCTAGAGAGGTTGTACATGCTCTCTAATTTGCACATTCTTTCAGAACTGGGAAGAAGGAAGCCCTATTAGAGAGGAAAGAGTCTGCCAGAATCACAACAAAAATAAATAAGTAAATAGGGTTTGAATGTTAGTCATAAATTGCCTCCTCCGCTTCCTTCCACTTCTAACAATAGTTTCATGTACCCTTCTCCACATAGTCATGTTCACATGTTTATTAATAGAAAATTAAGTCAAGAAAGGTTTCTGATCAAAATCACAAAGATTGGGTCCTGGGGTGATTTATTAAATGTTGGGGTGAGAAAAAGAACTACCCCCAAAACAGATGGATAATACATACGAACAGTTAACATTAACAGGGAAAAAAAATAAATGCATGAGGCTCTTAAATGAAAAGATGCACAAGCTCATACATAATAAGGAATGGAAATTAAAATTACACTGCAATCCCTTTTTTTACTTATCAGATTGGCAACAATCCACAAGATCAAAGCATACCCTGTTGTTAAGGCTGTGGGGAAACAGGCTCTTTTCATACATTGCTGGTGGGAATTTAAATTAGTACAACCCCTACAGAGGGCAATTTGGTGATATCTGTCAAAATTACAAATGCAAACACCCTTTGGCCCAGTAATCCCACTTCTGGGAATTTAACCCACAGGTAGACTTGCACAGGTGCAAAATGACACACCTACAAGGTTGTTCACCTCAGCCTTGTTTGTAGCAGCAACATGTTGGAAATAAACCAGAAGTCTGTCAATAAGGGCCTTTAAAATATATCATCTTATTTCTATACAATGAAATAATATATATACAGCTTTTAAAAAGAAGGGAGCTTTCTATATACTGATATGGAAAGAATTCCAAGACAAATTAAGATTAAAAAAAAGGAAGGCAGAAAACTGGTACCTTAATATATTACATTTGGTAATTTGAAAAAAACTTATTTAAATTTTTATGTGAATAATTAAAATAAAATAAAACTATCATCTGGGCGACACAGGACAGTCTGGTAGGTTTGGTTGTGTGACAACCAAAGACTGAGGACTTTGTGTGATAAATGGGCAGGTGGGAAAAAGAAGGGGTCTGTTCATGCTGCTGAACTTTTGTGACTTATGAATATCCTACACCATGGAGAACAGGGCCATAGACATAACTTCTTGAATAAGACAGGCAGGAAGGAATCAGACTTTGGATCAGCAAGTCACACTGCAAGCTGTTCTTGGTGACGGTTACAGCACCACAGAACAGTCTGTGGGATTGACTTATGATTGGGCCACAGAGTTAGTAACTTTGAAGCGCCAGGTGTAAAGAGTGCTGACTGCATAGTTTCAAAGATGGTCACCCTGCTTATTCAGGGGAGAAAACTTAAGGGTCTTATCAGTTTGCTGAGCCCTTAATTTGTAGTCCATGTGACAAGTAGCTGTGTCTGAGGGGGCCATTTTATCTTCAGGTATCTGATGAAATAAATAAAAACTTACAACTATAGCATTCAATAATTTTCTATTACCCCCTTGTGAAACTTGTATGCTGAAACCAAATAGACAACATATGTTTGCAATCTGGTAATATGATGGTGATGAGCAGATTGCCAGGGAGACTGGACAGATAGCTACAATGGTTGTCCACTCCTTGCCCATGAGAGGAGAATGATCTTGCCCCCTAGAAGTAATAATCAGAGCTAATCCTCACTTGAGTGTTTCTCAGCACCAGGCGCTATCAGGAATCTTCACATGTTTTTTAGTCTAATTTTATAGATGAAGAAACTGTATACATAAACTATAGAACCTACCTACATGCTCCTGGATGGATAAGTGAATTAAAAAACTGTATATATATATATATATATATATATATATATATATATATTATATTGGAGTTTTACTCTGCTATTAGAATGATACATCATGGAATTTGCAGCAAAATGGATGGAGATGGAAAAGATTATGCTGAGTGAAATATCCCAAACTCAGAGATTTACAGGCTAAATGTTTTCTCTCATATGTGGAAGCTGGAGTAAAATCTAAGACACATTGAAAGTTAGCTAAGTTTAAATAATAAACTCAACACAGGTGAATTTTCACATAAGCAGGAGGAACCATAACTATGAAGCTCAGGGGAGAAGGGAGGGAGGCACGAAGGGGTGAGAAGGACTAAGGAGGTCATCAATGGAAGTGGGAACCCTCGATTCCCAAGAAAAGCCCAACTAAAAATTCAAAAATTAATACACATGTATTAATTAACACACATGCCTATTTCTATCTACAACATAGGGGAAAACAGAGGAGACATGGGAGCAGGGAGTGGTCAAAGGGGGAGATCCTGGACTAGGATCGGCCTTAACTTCCTTTGTCAATATCAATCTGTGCATGAATACGCAACAACAGCTCCCTGCAATATGTAAGACTATGCTGAATGAATAAAAATAACTAAATTTACAAAAAGAAACTATGCACAAGAAATATGTTCAAGTTTCCTTAGCTAGTGAAAGGCAGAGCTGGGATTTGAACCCAGACAGTCAAATTCCAGAACTCATTGAATCCTTCTGTCCCTAGTGTATCCCTGATTTCCTGGTTGAGAAACAGAAACAGGGTTTGCACCACACTGGACACCTCCACAAAGTTTGATTGATCAGCCTGGATTCTTCTTTTTCTTTGCTTCCTCTCTTTTCCAACTAGCACTTCTGTTTCAGTCAGCTCTTTGTAGCTGTGACAAACACCCAAGAAATGTAACTTAGAGGTGGGAAGATTTATTTTGGCTCCTGGTTTCAGAGCTTTCAGTCTATGGTTGGCTGACTGCTCTGCTTAACGCTTGAGATGAGGCAGAACATCACGGCAAAAGTGCATGCTAGAAGAAAGCTCTGGGCAACAAGGAAGCAGAGAAAGGGGGAAGAAGGGGAGGAGGAAGAAGCCAGGGACAAGATATAGTTTACAAGGGCACACCCCTAGCAACCATGCCTCATCTGTCTATAGTTTCCACTATTTCCCAGTACTCCATTCAAATGATTAATCCACCAATCAGATTAATCCATCAGTAAAGTTAAACTTCTCATGGTCCAATTATTTCTTCAGGCGCCAACTCTGAGCATTATTACATTGGGGAATCAAGCAATCAACACAGGAGACTTCGGGTGACATTCCAGATCCAAATCGTAACAATTTTCATTTCAATATTTACTCACAAAAGGATACCCCATAACAATATTATTACAATTCTGGCTAGAAAAAATAGGAAAGAAACACTAAGGGTTACAGAATTTCCTGCTTGGCATTATTGAACATTACTCCTTCTAGAAACCCTCCGTTTTGTAGCTCCTTTCACAGGGACTATACTCATTTTCTTTCTACAGTGTGAACCTCTCCCGCCTGGTCTGATTTGTTGGTTCATTCTATTCCTCTGGCCAATAAACATGAAGTTTCACAAAGCCAAGTTCTAACGTTATTCTCTGGGCAAGTTAAGTCTTGGAGATTTCATGGACGCCCATATAGGTCTATTCATCAAAGACTCACAAATCTCACATATTAAGTCCAAACTTTATTTTCAGCTCTAGAACAATATTTTAGCAGGCTTTTGACAGCCTTACTTGAATGTCTTAAGTTCCTCTAACTGCAATACTACCAAAAATGGTCTCATGATTTTTCTTTCCAGACTTATTTTTGAAACTCATCTCAATAAAAGCTCTGCTATCCAGCCAACTTGCACTAATGAGGCCCTGAGGGGCATCCTTGGCCCCTTTGCTGCCTTTTACACCAGATTTCTACCAAATTATGTCGTTTTTGCTTTTCCTATATTTCTCCAAACTATGCACTTCCCGTCATCTGTACACACACTGCCCTGGTGGACGATGCCATCCTCTCTTATCCAGCCTACTAGCCCTACCTGATTCTACTGTGTCCATTATCGACCCTCTGATTTACTTGTTACTCTTCAATCAAGGAGATCTTCTAAAAACCAATTCTAGCATATCATGCACTGCTTGAAACCTAGGGAGCAGCATTCCATTATTTTTCGACTAAAGACCAATGAATGTCTTTAATAAAACCTGAGAGTCCTACCTGAGTCGGCCCTGAGCTCCTCTTCTAGAGCATTATGCTCCACACTCCCTCTTGCACTTACTGTTCCAGTCACAGATTTTCTTTTAGTCCTTCCTCTGGGTATTTACATATACTGTTTCTCCCATGTGGAATGCTGTTCCCCGCTTTCCTTTGAATGTCTCCCATTTACCCTTCAATTAGCAGCTTAAATGTCAGTGCCAGAGAAGTCTTCCTTGATCGCTCTCAAGATTGGATCTGTTTCTGTTCTGGAATATATTATCCACCCCATTGCTCTTTCTCCAAACAGCACTCACAAATTCACAATTCTACATTTGTTTGTTTGTTCTTAAGGGATGAGATCAAGTATATTTTCTCAGCAATTTATCCTCAGTGCATAGCATACAGTAGACATGCAATTCATAGTTATTAAATGCCTGCCTGCATGAATGAATAGATGAAAGAGGTTGACCTAAAGAAAAGATTTATAGGGAAAGACAGAGTAAGAACACTGGTACCAAGATATCCTGTCCTTTTTTTTTTTTCATGACTTTCACTTATTTATATTATAAAAGGCCAAGTTGAAGAAGACAAAGAAGCATATATTAGAAAAAAAGTATTATAGACTTTGAATGTGTTCAAAGTCTGCTGTTCGAACCTAAGACAGAGATCTGGTCCACGCCCAGAGTCGTCGTGGGCAAACATGGCTTGTCTAGGAGAAGTCAGAGTATTGGGCTCTATTTCTTCTTTTCCAGGAAGTTAAAGCAATTTAATTATTATTGGGACCCATAAACACTTCAACAAAGCACTTAAAGCAATGGCAACATTGCATAGCAATGTAGAATAAAAGTAAACAGCTGTGAAAACCACTTAATATGGAAACTAGAAGAAAATGAAAACAGTTTTGCATTCTTAATAAGAAGCAACAGGATCTAGTCTCCATAAAAGAGTGAGTGGCAGTCATATTAAGGCAGAAAGTGATGAGATGAAAGCAGGAGTGGGTGAGATGAGAGATGGGTAAGGAACAACTCCAAGAAAACACAGTGGAGAAGTCAAGCGCACAGTGTCGGCATTAAAGAACAAGGAAGACAGAAGAGAAAAACGAGCGATACAGAGGACCAATTCGAGAAGCTTTTATCGTAATATGAAGCAAAAGCAAAGTAAATTACGAAAAGGGGGGAAGTATACAAATGACTCTGAATAAAAAAACAAAGAAATGCAAGGAAGCAGCTCGGAGAGTTGGAATAGAAGTAGTGAAGTATTTACAGCAAACATAACAGCTGACTTATCAAGCCCTGTGTTTGTGGAGGTATGTGCTACAAAGCATTTATTCTGATGCAGCACACGTAAGATCAATGTTTATCTCTGTTTCCCAAAGGAAGAAATCAAGGCACCAAGGGATAAAGTAATTTGCACCGGATTCTGCAGCTCTCCATATATGAGAGCTTTGACACATACCCTGGTTACTTGGGGCCTGTGCTACTAATTGATTAAGATTGATTAAGAAAAATATTTTCCGGGGCTGGAGCAGGGGCTTGGCTCTCACGGCACTTGCCTGGCATGTGCGAGTACGCGAGTTCAAACTCCAGCACCCCTGTATGCAACAAAGTGTCTGAGTAATGAAGGTCTCTTGAAAAACTAAAAAAAAAAAAAAATTGCTTCTCTCTTTCTCTCTCTCTCTCTCACTGTCCCCTCTTTCTAAAAAGAAAAAAAGAAAGAAAAAGAAAGAAAAATATTTTCTGGATGAAGAAAATGCCCATGTAGATGGAAGAGGTTAATCACTTTTCCAGTAAAAGTGGTGGTTAGAATAATGAAACAAGTTTACCTCCAGAAAACTCTGTAGACAATTGCTGGAGATGTGGGCAGAGCCTCCCTGACTCTCAGGTGTAGGCAAACTCTCTTGAATCTCCAGTTCTTTTGGTGGATACTGATTGAAGCCTTCCCCAGGAACTTCTGAAAAATTCCAGGACTGTCGCTTCCTCCTTAGTCCCTTTACTGACTTCCTCTGCCTCCCCAGACACTGTCTGTTCCACTCCATCCTCCCTTTTAACAGATTCAGTCCTTTCCTCAGTTTCCCCAGAGCTACATGTGCTAGCCCGACACCAAATCACCCATGCCTCTGGAAGACGGAGTCCCAGGGAGGGTGCTGAGGGGCCATCACCCAGCATTACTGAACCATTCCTGCTTTCCTTTCTCCTTGCCCACCTGCTCATCTCTTATCTCTCTATCCCCGTCTAGCTACCTTGTTTGCTGTTGGAACTGCTGAGGAGTCTTGCCTGTTGGCCTAAGCAGTCTATCAATGTGCTGTTTTGAAGAGAAAAAAAGAAAAAGAAAGCCAAAACCAAAATTCAGCGTTCTCTCTGAAAAGTTATCTGTAAGTAACGCCGTTTCAATTCTGTTAATATTAATAAAGGCTTTTAAAATCCAATAATCATTTGCAGGTATCAGACCTCTCCTGTTTATCACTGAATGCCAAAGGACAATGCAAAGATTAAAGCATGATTTCTTTTTATTTAAAAATATACTCCAGGTCACCTAAAACATAGTCAAGTTGGATTTTATGAATGAAAGGAAAAGATAATTCCTAGACTCAGAAGGGCTCAAAAAATACACCATTCGAGTACTGCTGTTCGAGGGAAGGTGATAAGAACCTACAGAAAACCTAATTAAAACGAGCGTTCACAAAGGAGACCAGGACAAGAAGCATGGGTGCAGTTCCTGACTCTGTGCTTTTCAAATCCTGCCTCTTTTGCTACCTAGCCCTGTGACCAGGGCCAAATTATTCTCACTGTGAGTGATAGTTTGGTTGAGAGTTGTCCTGCAAATCTTGTGTGTGACAATGTGAAGGCTGAGGTGAAATGACCTGGTTGGGAGCCTTACCCCATCAGTGAGTTAATCCCTTACAGGGGATTAACTGGTAACTAAGGCTGGAGAGTCATGGCTGGAGGAGTCCTTCACTGGGGGCGAGCTTTTGGGATATGTATTTTGTATCTGGCATGGAGTTTCACTCTCTGCTCCCTAGAGCCAAGCCTTCCACCATGGTGTTCAGCCTCCCTAAGAACCATTTATGAACCAAGACCTTTGAAATTGAGTCCCTTAATAGACTTCTCCACTAAAATTGTTCTTGTCAATTTTTTAATCACAGCAACAAGAAAGTTGATGAAAACTCTGTGCCTCTGTTCATCTGCAGAGTGGGGACAATATCAACAATCATCTCATGGATCTATTAGGATTGAACAGTTCATTACTCTAATGTGCTCAGAATTCTTGGAACCTGGGAATAAATACACAGGTATTGTTCAATTGCAGTAAGAAATGTGGAAGTTGAAGCATAAGTTGAAAATAAGCATTGAAATATTCATGTAAACATGGAAAACAATAATTCTTATCAATATAGCTTCTCAAGAATAAAATAAATGTTAAATAATATGAACAATGGACAATATACTATTAAAAAGAAAGTTATTTAATAGCAACTTGTGAAAAAATTCCAGCTTATATTTTAAAGGGAGAAGTAGCATCAAGGAAGGTCAATGAAACCATGCTAGCTAAATTCATTCCCTTGTGTAGATAGGGCTCTTTCCACCCTTGGTTTTAATAGTTATAGAACTATCAACTGGGGCTGTGGATAAAACAACTGAAACTTAATAAAATGATATTTTTGAGAAACTGAAGGATATTCACTAATGGAATTGAAAACAGAATATAATCCTGCTGAGTCCCTAAAGTTTGTAAAATGAAACACATACTTCACATAACAAAAGACTAAAAATAACGGAAAATGCCCCAGAGTACAAGCAATAGAAAATGGGAAGTGGTGTTATTGGGGCGCTCGGGCTACATATTCAGAGGCCTTCTTGGGTTCTAGGGTAATAAGGGGACTCAGGGAAGCAGGCAAGCACAGGGCAACAGCTCTGTGGACCCAGAATGTCATGCAGTTGTGTGCCTGGCTCTGCCCTGCTCTCCAGCCTCAGGTGACACTTGTTTCCATACCAGCTCACCATTACCAGCTCTGTACTATCCCCTCTAGATGCCACCAACCTACTGCTCTCTCATCCCCTTCTCTTCTCCTTAGGGCTCGTCACAGCCTGTGGGTCCTCAGGGCTTTGTACTTTTCTCCTGCCAACTGACTCTCTGTTCTCAAACTCCTGTAAGGTGAGGGGCGACTGGTGCTTAGGGAATCACTCCTGTAAGTAGCCTGTTGAGTTCTTCGGTCTGGCCATTTCATAGGACCTCTGCTCACAATGGCAGAGGTTCAAAGCCACACAAAGCGGGTGTGGTCTGGGCAATCACTGTGATTTATATTGGGAAGGTATTTTCACTGCTCACAAAATCATTGCGTGGCTTTTCCAATGACCCTGTTAAAAAAATGACAAGAGTGAATGTAAGTTCTCCCAAACCCTTCTTTATAAGACCCAGAGTTTTTTAAATTCCCAAGATAAATACAGAATAGTATCAAGCAAATTCCACCATAAGAATAGCACAAATGAAAATAATAATTCTACATACAAGAAAAATTGTACAAAATAAGACAAAAAACTATATTTTAGTTGATAAAATATATCCCCTGAAGCAGATTTATATACCAATCAATAGCATCAAAATATATTTAAAATCCATGAGAAATTTACAAAAGATATTTGCTGAAAAACAGGACACTTTAATACATTTATGTTAATCTTTAATGGATTAAGTAGATTCATTAAGAGAATTAGAATATGACAATCACTGACATTGCATTAATATGTAGTAAACAAGAGTTTATTTTTTCAGCCTATGAAATTTCCTTAAAATTCTCTTATGTTTAAGAGGAAGTAAAAAAATATAATTACAAACTGGTTAGAAAGAACTTAAATTGAGATTAGCATTTATCAAAATGTATGATTTTGGTCAAAAATTCACTGGCAGATGCACAAAATCATACATTGAAAGTAACAAAGCAAATAGTCAAGTCAAAAAGCTTTAGAAGATTAACACACTAACCCACAAAATAAAAAGTACTGAATTATAAAATAGGAAATTGTTAAATAGACTTTTAAAATAATATTGGTTTATTAGAAAAAGAAAACCATAATCAAGTAAATGACCTCTGGAAAACTGAATCAAGAAAAAAAGCTAGAATGAAATTAAAAGGATAAAATAAAAATAGATACTACTTTTAAAGTAGCATAATACTACCCAAAATCCTATGGTGATAAATTCAAAGAAATGAGTAGTTTTCTCAGAAAAATACGCCTTTCAACATTGATTTACAGAGAAGAAAAATAATTGGAAAAAAATTTCCCCAAAGACTCCAGCTGATTTGAAAAATGTGCTATTTCAAACTTTGAAAAGATAAATAATTCTTATGTTATACCAGAGCATAGAAAAAGATGGAAAGTATTTAGTAAGAAAATTATTTTTAAAACTACTAAGGCTGATGTGTGTATTTTATAATATAAAGAAGGTATATAGCAATCAAGAACTTCTCTATATTCCAAGAAAGAGCAAACAGAAAATATTATAAAAACCAAATACTTTTTAAAAAATTTTATAACTTCAAGAATACATAAAAGAA
This sequence comes from Aplodontia rufa, assembly GCA_004027875.1. Classification (NCBI taxonomy): domain Eukaryota; kingdom Metazoa; phylum Chordata; class Mammalia; order Rodentia; family Aplodontiidae; genus Aplodontia; species Aplodontia rufa. The sequence continues at coordinate 43,728 of PVKS010001689.1, forward strand.
CAACAACAAAATGATATATAAAGTAACTGAATATAAAATGTGCTATAGTCACATGAAGAAAGTCATAAAATATGAAAGGCATAAAATATGATGTAATATATGAAAAATATGCCATGTCTGTATATAGGACAGTACATGTTATAAAAATGACAGTTCTTCCCATTGTAATTTATAGATTAATTCAATCTGAAGTGACTCTAGAATTTATCTGGAAGAATAAGAGCTATAGATTGCCAAGAGAAAAAATTTTAAATAAAAATCATGAGGGAATAATTAAAACAGTAGAGTATTGGTGCGAGACTTGACAGATTGGTGACTTAGAACAGTATAAATGGCCAAAAACGGAGACTGGTATAGATTAGAATTATGAACAGTTAGATTTGGAAATGTAGCTCCTAGGTCCATCTGTTCATAAGCCCAAAATGATGAAGAGGGTAGTTTAGACTGGCTTCCCCCTATGTATTCCCACTGAATTAGACTGCGGTGATCATTCAATGCTTTAAACCCAGGTGCACCCTTCAGCTCCTTGCTGAACCTCACGCAATGGCTCATGCTTTTGCAAACCATGTCAGTTTCATGGAGGCTGATAGAGCCTCTCACATTAGGCAGTGCCTGCCTTGAAGTTTGTATGAGCTCCAGAGACCACAGCAGGTAAAATAACCTCATGTTTAATCTCACTGCGCATTTTGCCTTCCTGATTGAATGAGTCCTGGACAAGGCTGTGTCAGCAACCTCCTCTCACTGCATAAGGCTTTCATGTCTTCAAATTGCTGTCCTCTCAGAACATTTACCAAATGAGGTTCTGATGTTGATGATGCTTTTTTAACCCATACCCCAAATATTTTCCATTAACTTTGCTTGCTACTGTGAACGATTGTTAATTTCAAAGGAGTCTAACATCTTCTTAGATTGCATGATTAATATTGTCCATCAGAATCATTTCTAACTATGGAATCATTTATTCCACACGTGTGCAATATTTACCATTTTTTGAATACTTGAATTGTCTATAATGGTCTATGTTTTAACTCTGCTTAGAAGTGATGCCTGCCCCCCCCCCCCCAGGGTCACAGTGGAGGCCAGGGTGGGCCTTTTTTTTTTTATTTCTGTCAGCATCTTATATTGCTTTTCCATGGGTCTGATATAATGGGATTAATGTTAAAAAAAAAAACCTTCAAATCTAGCAAAGAAAAATGCAAATGTACATAGTAAAAGAGCTATGATTACTAATGCTACCTCTTGGGGCAGCCGTAGTTGACATACTCTTGCTCTGGAACATGTCTAGTTCATATTTAAGTTCACAATTAGAGTAGATTCTATAAAAATGTCTACAAATATGGGAAGAAATAAAAGAATGACTAGTTTGTGATGATGAAAATGCATAATTATTTAGAGTGGGAATAATGTTAGATCCTTACCTCACACCATATATACAAAATAATTCCATATGGATGAAGCAGTTCATTTAAAACATTGAAGTGAAGGGAAAACATAGGTAGTTATCCAATAAATCTTTTTTTTTTAAAGAGAGAGGGACAGTGAGAGAGACAGAGAGAGAGAGAGACAACTTTATTTAGTTTTTCACATGGCCTCCGTTGCTCCAACACTCAGTTGTGTACGTGGTGCTGGGGTTTGAACCCGGGTCCTCGTGCTTGCCAGGCAAGAGCTGAAACCACTGAGCCACCGCTCCAGCCAGTTATCCAATAAATCTTGCAGTGGGAAACTACTTCTTAAATATAAAAGTAATGGAAGAAATCACTTATAGTAATTGAAATACTAAACAAGGCAGAAGTAGCATACTTTCAGCGGAAATGAACAGAAAATCCAACTACTTAATTGGCTTAAACAATAAGTAATGGAATTGTTTCACAAAACTGGAATCCAAAGGTAATGCAAGTTTCAGAGCACTGGGCTAGTCTAGTGGGCTCAGTTTCTTTTCTTTGTGATTACTTTAGCTTTATCCACCACTATGGGTTGGTTTCATCCTTCAACAGGTGTTCCTTTCATGTTATAAAATAAAAATAATAGGTCCAGGCTTCATATCTGCATATGTTCTTAACTTGGATTCTCCAGAGAGCCAAGGCTAATGTGTTGGTATTTTATTAGAAATAAAAGTCAAGAGAGCTACAGAGGTTGCTCAGTGGTTGCAGTAGCACTTGCTTGGCATTCACAAGGATGTGGATTCATACCCAAGCACCACATACACAATGAAGTGTCAGAGCAATGAAAAACACATGAAAAACTAAATAAAATTGTTTCTCTCTTTCTCTCTCTCACTATCCCATTTTCTCTTAAAAATAAAAAGAAGAAAAAATAAAATTCAAGTATAATTCAAGGGAAGCAGGAGGAAGGGAAAGAGTGAAGCAGCAATTATACAATTATTCAACTGACCTTGCTTACCTGCCAAGCATCACTTGTTATTCTACTTCATCTCAGGTTTGATTCACCTAGTGGCTACAGAAACTTTTGGGTCTAAGGACTACCCTTCTTGGGGGAGGGAGAGAAAAGTATTCATTTGCCACTTCTATCATGGGTCTAAAGAGTTCCCCACCTGGGGTTGACTTCTGGGAACTTCCAGTTTGTGCACAGGTATGGCTGAACAGATCCCATGGCATCTCATGCTTATAACATCAACAGAATGCAACACTTTCAGACTGTGGTCACTGAGTCTGTTAAGAGTCCCCATTGACATTGACATTGTTATTTCAGATGATTCTGGTATGGAAATGTGTGGTCTTTGCTCTAGAATCAGGAGGAATAGAAGAAAACTTCCTCAATCTAAGAAAGGACAATTATAGTAAGTCTATAGCAAAGTCACACATAGTGGTTAAACACAAATGCTGTCTCCCTAAGGTCAGGAGGAAGGCAAGGTTATTCATCCTTATTACTTCTATTTGACTGATTCTAAACCTATGAAATATGGCAAGAAAAAATATATCTAAATTTTAAAGGAAAAAAATGAAACTATCCTAATTTACAGACAATAGATTATTTGTGTAAAAAGTCTGATGAAATATACAAAACTGATAGAATTAGCAATCAAACTTAACAAGATATCAGGATAAAAGATCAGTATACAAAAATCAATGGCATTTCTACACATGGGCAACAAATAATGATAAAGTGGATTTTTTAAATGCCATTGATAAATAACATCAAAAATATGAAATATTTAGGCATAAATCTGACCAAATGTGTGAAATCAATCTACAGAAAACTAAAAATCCCTGCTGTGAGAAAATAAACATCTAAATAAGTGGAACATTATACATTGCTCATATGCAGAAGATTCAGTATTGTTAAGATGTCAATTCTCTCAAAATTAATTTCCAAATTAATACATTATCAATCAGAATACCAGCATATTTTTGGTAGGAATTGACACATAATTCTAAAATTTCTATGGAAATGCAAAGCATCTAGAATCCAAAATAACTTTGAAAGGGAACCAAGTTTGAGGACTAACACTATATGATTTCAATTCAATTATTATAAATCTACAATATAGATTTTTTTTAATATATGGTACTTGAAAAAAATGCATGTTTTATACAGAAGAAAAAAAGGTACCACAATTTCAATCCATAGTTCACAATATTATCTACAAAAGTTAACTCAAAAATAGTTCATAGCCTTAAATTTAAAGTCTAAAACTTTAAAACTTAAAGAAGAAAATATAGGGGGAACCTTTAGAGACTCCCAATTTCAGCTTAGAAGATCTTGTTCTCTTCATTACAAGAAAAGATAAACAAACTGAATATCAAGGACTTGTACCCATGAAGGAACTGAAATTTCAGGGCAAAGTCAACCCAAGATCTGGAGAAACAAGAGCATCCAGGGAGTCATTGCCAGGATCTGCCTAACTGGAGCAGAAGCCACTGTGGTCATAAATTTAAGTGGTAATTGTGTTAAATTATTGAAGCTGAGTGAGCACTAGTGTGAGAGTAAGAAACTTTCAGCAGCTGCAAACTTAAGGCAAGTTCCTAAACTTTGAAATATTGTCTACCCAGGAATTCTATCAAGCGCTGATGGTTCAAATCAATAAAAGATCATCTCATGACTGTAGCAATTCCTGCTAGCTGAAATATCACAAAACCTCAAGTCTCCTTTTTTTTGCTCTTGAGATTCCTTAACATGAATGACTCCTCAATCGCTCTCTCTACTGGGACAATCACTGGCAGTCACACAGGAGAAACATTCAGAGTGTTTTCAAAAATAACTGTTGCCCACCACAGCGCCCCCTGGGCTGCTGGCCAGACAATTTCTTTTTTAATGAGCATGAATTACTCTAAAACTTAACTCACCATTCTGTATTCCCTTTGATCTGACAATGTTTAGTCTACTTTGGCAACTGTGACAAACAAGGAAAGCAGTGACCTGCATGGACCAATCATGGAAGACCACAGAGGATTTGGGATATTCTGTGGTTGACTAGGAAGACAACTTCAAAGTTTAGATGGAAAGTCACAATGCTTGGGACCACATATACAACCCAATATCAATGACAATGTTTGAGAAGCGGATAGAGAGAATGACAAAGTGAATCAAGTTCAGTGTCTGCCACCAACCCCAACAGAATGTGACTCACAACTGGAATTAGATTGAATTGTGAAAAAATAAAATTATCTAAAATCATGACCTGAGATTTATGTTCCCTAGCGAACTCGTCTTTGGATAAACACAATTTTGTGTCCTAAAGGATGGGGAGGAGATAGTCTTGGCACTATGGTATTGGAAGACCCCTAAGTCACCTAGGACTTTTATGGCATTGATAATTGGTTGCTAAGAGCTCCCCATCCAAAGAAAATGAATCTACCTGGTGATGTCCTGGTGGAAAATCTTCTATGACTTGAGACAAAGGTAGAATTTCCAGTTGACTCCTGTGCTGTCTTCTGACAACTATTTCCTTGCCCAGCCTCTCCTCTGATACAAAAAAAAAAATTAGTTGTTTTTGTGATTAGGAAGTTTCTACCCTTGGAGAGTGTCCTGATGAATGTTTACCTTTGTGAGCTAAGCTTTAACCATGTTATACCAGTGGGTATTATTAAGCCTATCAAATTTCTTAAAGAGTCTATGAGACAGAGTGTATGTTAGTCAGCTCTTCATCACTGTGACCAAAATACCCAAGAAGAATAATTTGGAGGAGGAAAAGTTTATTTTGGCTTATGGTTTCAGTGATTTAGTCCATGGTGGGCAGATTCCATTGTTCTTAGCCCAAGGGGAAGCAGTATGTCATAGAGGATGGGTGTGGTGTAAGAAGCAAAGAGACAGGACAAAGAAGCCATAGATGAACCCTTACAGGGCCCCCAGGGACTCACCTCCTCTAGTCATATGCCATCTGCCAAGAGTTATCATCCAGTTAGTCCATTTAAACTAGAATGGACTGCATAGGTTACAGTTCACAATCTAATCATTTACCTTTGAATATTCATGCATTAATACAGAAGCTTTGGGGGACACCTCCTATCAAAACCAAAACAGGATAGGATTCATTTCTTTCTGCATCACATTGGGACCTGAGGGATCCTGTGGTCACTTTGGAACTATGGTAATAGAGGGTATTATCTGAAATATCAAAGACAGCTCTAGGTCACATGCAGTCTCTTCTTATGCCACATGAACCTTCAGAGCAATCTGCATGGATCAGGTGAAACTCAGGTCAGAGTTCACAGGATGTTTATATATCCTGGCAATATCAGTCTTCCCTATGGCAAAAGCGGGACAGTCAATGTTGGTAAAGCAAGAATACAATCTGAAGGAAGTATAAGAGAAGTAGAACTTAGTAGTAAGATATAAAGCAACGTAATATCCTAGCCTATCACACATTTCTCATTCTAACAATGCCCACAGGTAAGAATTTACAGAATCCTTTGGCATCTTCTGAGTGATGATCACCACAAAGTCTTCCCAGCCATTGATCTTAATCCAGTTTATGTCCTACATCTTGTAACTGAGTTACCATTTTCCTCCATATGTCTATTTCTCTGATTTGACTACCTATAAACCAGGGTCCTCCAGTCCTATACCTGTGCATGTTCCTAGAATTTCCTGCCCTTGATCCTGTATTATAACTATTTGCTTTCATAGGCTCTGGATACTGCCTATCTGGACTAATATTGTCCATAATGGGACCTCCCAGATCCCAAATTCTTGTCTACCTGAATATTTTTCTTCTCACATACTCTCAGATTTTCCTGCTCCAAAGAACTATCCCAAATTTGACTTAGACTGTAAGTCCTACAATGAGTGTCTACCTTGTCCCTGGGGACTTGAAACTTCCTTCCTCTGCCCAACTAATCCTGCATGGGATAAAGTAAGGACGCAGCAAGATTTGGAAATAAGACCTAGGAACCACACTGTGTGGTGGGAGAATGCAAAACAAAGCAAGTTTGGAAAAGAAGAACAAGATATCTGACAATATTCGAAGGAGGAGCTGAAAGTGGGATGCCTCTGTCTCCAGGCCTCCTGTTAGATAATTCCACAAGTCTTTTGTGATCTCAGTTTCATACAAGGCAGTGAATTTCGTCTTTACATGATTTTCTCCTAGAAATGTGATTGGCAGTTTTCAGAGCAAAAAGCTTACCTACAGTTCTAAGGTAGAAACAGTTTAATTATGTAAGGAACTGGTAAGCAGATTATTGTTATTATTACTATTGCTGTTGTTATTACCATTGTGTGTGTGTGTGTGTTTTGCTAGACATTGAACCCAGGGCCTTGCACATGCTAGGCAAATGTTCAATTACTGAGAGTCATAACCAGTCTCTGGTAAGTAGGTTAAACTGGGCTTTATAGTCAGAAGACTTGAGTTCAAACCCAGACTCAACAATTATAAGCTCTAAGACCTTGAGAGCAAAACTCTGTTTTATTATGTTGTCAGTGTCACTGTTTTCAGCTGAATTAGGATAATAATGCAATCTGCTTTATTGGGTCCTCATGAGAGTTATGAGATAAGGCACAAAAACCTTTGAGAGAATCCTATCCCATTACTCTGTACCAGTAGATGTTGTCTTTCCTGATGATAGCAAATAAATCTGCCAGCCAGAGGCAAGAGAATTTTTCCTAAGGAGAAATTATCATCAAGAGAATAAAATGGAGTTATTGTCAGGGTGTTAAGAGGTGTCAGATGTTTACGACCGTGGGTCCTAGACCTCCTTGTCTCATCACTTGTATCCATGGTTTGTAGCCACATCCTCAAGACATGAAAACCCTGCTCGCCTCATGAAGCTATTAGGATAAACCATGGGAAATGCTTACAGCAGTTGCTGGTACTTAGTAAGTGCTCGTTAAAAGGTCAGAGCAGCAGTAGTGAACAGACTCGATGTTCCAAGAGAGGGAAGCTGAGGACATTTGCTTGGACTGGCAGGAACTAAGGCAAAATCACAAATCTAACAAAGGAAGGGAGAGCGAAGGGGGCCCGCATGGGGAGGCAGGAAATCCCACTCCCAGTTCACATCTAGATGAGCCCTTGTTTCGCAGAGTTCCCTAGGAAACATCACGTCCTGGTCCCAGAAGACTCCTGAAAGCACACAAGTTGAGGCCGGATCCTTGGGACACAGGTCTGCAGTCCACATTGGAACCCTAGAAAAGGCTTTGCAGGTGCGATAAGGATGCTTTGTAATTAGCACTTTCCCTGTTCCGCAGCATTACTTGCATACCAAGTGGCTTTTATAATTACTTGGGAGCCATTTGTTGACCTTTCTTCTTTAGTAGGCTAAACATTTCCCTGTTTATACAATTTTCTCTACAAGCTCTTTCTTTAGATCTTGCTTGAAGAAGCAGCAAATCAGACTACAAAAATTCACAAATCCGTTTTCTGAGGCCAAACGAATAAATGAGTGTGGGGACTTTACATTGAAACTGACAGACTTCAGAGGGGAGCACATTTCCAAATGCTTTCAGCTCCTGGAGTAGATGCTAAAAATCTAGTTTCCCTGTCCTCATCCTAGGCTGGGGGAAGGAGAACCTCCGGGGCGAGTCTAATATGCATTTTGAATAGTTGTCCCAGATTAGTCACGTAAGCATTTGTGTTTGGGAATCAGCATTTCAAGCTGCGCCCTTTGGAATTTCTGCCACTGAACCAATGATTGGATTCATTGGTTCAACTCCTGATTTATAACAGAGATGGTTCATGGCAGGGGGTAAAGTTTACCAGAACCTGTTTCTGTTGATCTCCTGGCCAATGTCCTCCTGCTGCATCTGGCTCGGAGAGAGCCAGACCCTTTCCCATCACTTCCATGACAAAAGGAAGTCCCTGTGCCAGGCTAGCTTGTTTATAAAGCATCCATGAAGCCAGAAGCTTTTTGTAACCTAAGAGATATCAGTTAATTCATTAACCCAAACCAAAGGTATGGTTATCATTCAGATGAGAAAACATACCAAGAGGGGGAAAATAATCTACCCTGAGTCTGATAGCTCAGAACTACAGGGCTGGATCACCAGCCAGGTGCATTTCCTGCCACCCCTGTGTCCTCTTTATAAAATGAAAGACACCTTGTTTCCTCACTCCAGGAAGGATATTTTGGCCTTTTCTGATAGGTCACAGAGGGGGAGAACATGCTACCTGAGCTGAGACTTCCACCTAAGTGGGGTGACTGTAAAGCAACCTCCCTTCTGATCTCTACCTTCCCCGACCTTCCCTCCTCTCCCTTACCTCTCTCCAAAGCACAGCCTACGCCAGATTCCTGTTGGATCCCAATTCTCTCCCCCAGTAGACCAAAGTCCTTGAAGGCAGTAAAGATGTATCCCGTAAAAGAATAAATAAAATGGAAGAATATGAATTAACACATCTTAGATACGTCCACATCAGAGAGAATGATCCAACATGAAGTATCTCCTGACTTTCTGACTTTCCAGGGACCCCAGAAGAGTAAGAAAGCCCCAGGGGAAATCATAGAAATGTACGCATCCATATAACAATCACTTTTGAATACTTTGGACAGAAGGGGAATTTCTAAATCTTGTCCTAAAGGAAATTGTGTACTTTGTAGTTACTCCGTTAAATGATACAATCTGGTCCTCAGCTTCAGGTCTGGCTGTTTCTTGGTGATCTCAGCAGGGTACTCCTTTGTCTCCACTAACCAGGTTTCTCAGGATGCAAGTCCAGGGCTTCTGTCCCAACACATGAGATCTTCCATCTGAGCACCGAAACTCTGGGAGCTTGTCCTCAATGTTAGCATGAGACCCAGGAGCACACATACACAAAATCTACCCATCCACTGAGAAATGTATGTAACAATTTGGGAGAACCAACTGGAAACGGGAAAACGGTAGATCTGGAAATCATATCCTGCTTCTGCAGAAATTGGGGATGTTTATTCTGGAAGAGACCTAAGAGACATGAGGACAGCTGTCTTGTGGTATCTGGTAAACTGTCATGAGGAAGAAGGAATAGTCCCAAAGGAGGAACTATAATCTGATGTGTAAATAAAACATGGCTATTGAAAGCCCCAACTCATGGGGAGATTTATATGTTCTACTTTGTATTTTTCTTGTCTTAGATTTTAACTATATTTCATTGAATCCCTCACTCCTGCAGGGTACCAGCTGACACTACTTCCTAATACTGAAATTAGTTGATCACTTTTAGCTAGTAAATTTGTTCTAGCACTTTTGACCTTTTTTTTTTCTCTCTCTCTCTCTCTCTCTGTGTATGTGTGTGTGTGTATCTGGAGATAGGTATACATTTGAAACATTATTTTTTCAGTTTTATTGAAGTGTAATTGACATCCTGCCCCTACTTGAAGAATCTTGAAGAAAGCAATTTGATATGTATTGACATATTTGACATATGTATATACCCATGAGCCTGGCACCATAATCAGAACACTAAGCGTATGCAATACCCTCAAAAGTTTTCTGCCTCTACTTTGCAATTACTCTTCTGTAATCATTTCTGCCTTCATTCAGTCCTCAGCAATCAGTGATCTTCTTATTATCACTATACATTAATTTGCATTTTCTATTATTTGTGTAAATGGATGTACACAGTATAGCTTCTTTTTGTTCACCTCTCTTTGCTCAACATAATTTTGACTTACTTTTGAGATTCATCCACATTATAATGTACGTAAAAGGTTAATTATTTTTTATGGCTGTGTGGTATTCCATTGTGTGGGTATACAACTGCTTTTTCCACTTTCCTGTTGATAAGTATACGGGTTTCCAGTTTCTGGCTAGTACAAATAAAGCTGCCATGAGCATCTATGTAGGAATCTTGTGTACATGCATGTTTTTATTTCTCTTGAGTAAATGTGAGGATTAGAATGGCTGGATCATACAGTAGGTGTTATTTAATTTTCTAAGACACATCAAAATGTTTTGGAAGTGCTTGTATCCTTTTACATTCCCACAGGAGAGTACATGAGTTTTAGTTTCTCTAAATCCTTGCCAATTCTTGGTATGAAAATTCTTTTAAATTGTAACCATTCTAATAGACGCATAATGATACCTTACTATGGGTTTTATTTTCCTTTCCCTAATGACTGAAAACATCTTTTCGTGTACTTATGTAAAGTGTCCACTGAAATCTTTTTGTTCCTATTTGTATTGAATTACTGGTTTTCTTCTTATTACATTTGAGTATTGTTTATATATGTTATATACAAATCCTTCATCAGACAATAATTTGCCAGTATTTTCTCTCTGCCTATGATTTACCTTTCCTTCTCTTTATAGTGTCTTTTGAAGTGTGGCATATTTAATTTTGGTAAATTTATCAATATTTTCTTTTATGATTTCATGTGAGAAATCTTTTCGTAACCTATGGACATAAAGCTTTTCTTTTGTTTTCTTCTAGAAGTTTCATTGCTTTAAGATTTATAGTTAGTCTTTGATCTTTTTTGAGTTAATACTTATATATTGGGTGAGTATCCAAGCTCAGTTTTTAACATGTGTGTATCCAACTGTTCCAACACCTTTTGTTGGAAAGATTGTTTTCCTACAATGAATTTTTCACCTTTGTAGGAAATAAGTTGTACAGATATATGTAGCAGTCTACTTTTGATTCTCTTTATTCTGTTCGTTGATACATTTGTCTATCTTTTTGCTAATAGCAAACTGTATAGCTGTAATTCAGTTATATATCTTAAAATCAGATGGTGTTAACCTTCAAATTTTGTTGTTTTTTTTTTTCAAAGCTGTTACATTTCTTTTTGGTTCTTTGCATTTCCATAGGAATTTTAGAGATAGTTTCTCTCTTTTCTTTCTTTCTTTTTTCTTTCTTTGTCCTGGGAATTGAACCCAAGGGTACTATATCACTGACCCAGCCCTTTTCATTTTTCTTTAAGACAGGGACTCCCTAAGATGCAGAGGCTGGCCTCAAACTTGCAGTCCTCGTGCCTCAACCTTCAGAGTCACTGGGGTTACAGGATTGTGCCACCACACCCAGCAGGATTTTATTTTTTTCTTAATGTACAAGTTGTATTTGCATTCAAATGTTAAGCAGACTGCATTCTCAGGGTAGAAAATCCCACTTGATCAGGAAGTCTTGCCCTTTGTATGTATTGAGAGTTTGAATTTTCTAAATTAATGATTTTTGTATCTCTGTTTATGAAGGATATTGATGAGTTTTAATCTCTTGTAACACCTCTTTGTGTTTATGACTTACACACATTCCACATCCTTATGAGGAATACTCTTGGAGATCTCGTTGGCCTTGCTTCAGGTGTGAACAGTAAAAGACAGGAGAAATTCTCACTGCTGCTTTTCTTTAACAGAGGCAAAGGCCATCGACTTGCCTGAAGTCAGCAACTTATTGAAACTAGTGACTCTAGACCTTCCTGTCTAGATCTGGGGACAGGAAGAGGCAATGGTAGATTTTTGAGGGGCCAATGGTTTACTAGGCTGCAATGTAAAATGTATTTCTTCTTATGGTTCCCAGTTGAAGAATTTTGAAGCTACTGAGCTAAATGACTTTCCCACTGTGAAACTGTGATCCTCTGAAGTGGTAGAAGAAATGCTGCCTTAATGTAAGGTTTACAGCTATAGATGAGAGTCCTTTCAGTTCTCCCTCTAAGTCAAAATCTGCTTTGAGTTTGCCAACCATAAATTAAAATTGAGGAATATTTCTTAGAATAGATTTCTCCCTTTGCAGAACCACGGCCTAACTCAGTCTACCTACTCTGACTTTGAAGGAAACCCAACCAGAGAGGAGTGATGCTGGAGTCTCCTGTCTAAAGCAATCAATCAGCATGGAGTTGGTTCTCCAGTGCCTTGTAAATTGTCAGCAACCTTCTCAAACTAGGACCACCCACCTGAAACAAGAGGCTGCTGTCCAGGAACTTTGTAGAATATCCCTGAAATAACTCACAGACCAAGACAGCATATAAATAAGGATTGTATGGCACTGGTGCAATCTAAGAACAACAGAAGTTCAGAGGCGGCAGGGAAGGGGTGATCCAACAGAGAAGACTTCCCTGACTGAGACTGGTCTGGACTGTTCTTGGACTAATCATAAAGGATGAGTTGGTTTCAGACACCCAGAGAAAAAAAGTAGGAACTCTCCAGAGTCAAAAGACATTATTAGTTCATGGATTTGGTTATACCAGTTTTTCTTTCATTATGTTTACATTTTAGGAAAAAAACAAATTGCAGCCTGCTATCTGCTGTGAGTAATCTGGGAGACCAGAGCTACAGAGTTTTCATTGTGTCCATGTGCATGATCATATTTTAGATTATTGATTGCCTTTCTCATTCAGTTATTCTGTCTCAAATACCTGTGATCTACAACAATACTGTGGCTCTATAAGGAACTGCATGACAAATACAAGACCTTTCACCTACTTCAACACTTTGTCCAATTTCTGACCTGGGAAGACAAGTAAAAGTCTATCTATATGAACTGATCATAAGCAAGTTTCAATAACAAGGAAATGAGGCTCCCTAAACAAGGAAAACGTTCAGGGTCAAAATGAGGTCAGGGTGAAGACCAATATAGGGAGGGAAGACATTCTTGGCAAAGGTCCGCGTTTCCGTTTGTGATGTCTTGCGGGCCCTTGAGGCTCTCTGCAGCAGTGACTCAGCAAATTGCTTGGGAGGCAGCCTCTGGGCGCTCCTATCCTGCTGATAATGAAAATGCTGACGCACTCGCACTCCCAAGCTGAGAAGGGCCTGCTGAGCAGCTCTGCAGAGATGAGTGCGTCATTTCCCTCTGAACAATGCGTGTCATTGATTGCTTGAAGTGTGACCATTCATGTTGAAAATGAAATTCTGCAGAGTGGTCTGCTCGTGGAAATTATTCAGAGCCACTCACTTCAAGATCTCCCTATCTTTTGTGGTTCTCAATTAAAGCTCACAAGAACCTCTCCAGGATACATTGGTGCCAATGTAGGCATTGAGAGTAGAATAATGAAAACCCAAAGACTGTGAGAACTCTGAAAAGTTCTCTCTAATGCACCTCAGAGAGAAGCTAACATTGATTATAACTAAAACCCTTAGAAAATTGGTGTAATGGAAAGAACCATGGATGTGGAATAGGAAAACTGAATGTTGATCCTGGTCTTGCCCGTAGCTCCCCTAATACTTTTGACTAATTCAGAGGTACGTTCATTATTGGACACAGAAGAAATAACTAGCCTCAATACTTTTTTTTAACAGAAAAAAAGAAAGTTAGAAAAATCTAACAATAACAGGGTTTTCATCACTCCTAATTAAATAACACGAATATTTTGTTATATTTGTGTCATCTTTTTAAATATACAAATAAATAATAAATTATAAAGCTGACCTCTTTTTGGACCCACTTCCAACCACTCATATGTGTTTTATGAGTCTGGATTAAATTTTACTTTTATTTTTTCTTTTGGTATTGGGAATTGAACCCAAAGACTCTTTACCACTGAGTCACATCCCCAGCCTGGTTTTTTTTTTTGGTTTTTTTTTTTTTTTTTGAGACAAGATTTCATTACGTTGCTTTGGGCCTCACTCAATTGCTGAGGCTAGTCTCAAACTTTTGATCTGCCTGCCTCAGCCTTCCAAATATCTAGGATTTATAGGTGTGCTTTACCACACCCAGCAATTTTAACACTTTAAAAAATGTTCTATCTAGTTGATCATATACATGTTGTGTGTGTAACATAATCATTTTATTAGAGATTTAAAATTCTTACATAATGGGCTTCAATGTTATGTGCAAAATATTATTTGGAAGCCTGTTTCCCTCTGTATTCATTCGGGTTTATTTCTACCACCTTATTTTGTGCTCTCTCTTTATGTGACTTTTGTTTTGTTTTTTGTCTTTTTCCCTTCATCAGTAATTTGTATTAGATTGATGTGATTTCCTTTCTTTTGTCTTTTCTCTCTTATACTTGTTTGGAGGTTGTGCATTTTATTTCTACTGTTGCAGTGGTTTTCCTTAAATTTTAACCCGCCTAAGCCTTTACTACCAAAATGTACACAGGAAAGTCCTTCCTACACCTCCATATTCCCTAGCTCTTCTCACTCCCATTTCCATGATATTGCTATTGAGACTTTCAATCTCAACATGTTGTCAGGATATAAAGAAGCACATTTTCTTGATTACTTACTGTCATGGTATCAAGTTTCTTTGCTTGTCAACTGCTTTGAATCTCACCCCTTAATTCTAAACTTTTCTTTGTGATGAATTGTATCCTTCAATAGTTCCTGCACTGAAGCTCTGAGAGTACTAAACATAATCTGTTTTGTTGTTGTTGTTGTTTGTTTATTTTAGAGAGAAGGACAGTGAGAGAGAGCGAGAAAGATAGAATCAATTTTTATTTAGTTTTACAGGTGGCTTTTGTTGCTCGGAAACTTCGTTGTGTACGTGGTGCTGGGGTTCGAACCTGTGTACTCGCACATGCCAGGGAAGCGCCGTAACCAGTGAGCAACCGCTCCTTATAATGCATGAAGATGTCTTCATTTTACACTTACTCTCGAAGACACAAGAGTCGATGTTTGAAATTATTTTCCCATCACAGTTTGAACAAGTTCTTTCATTAAGGAGAAAGGAGCTGTCACCCAGAGTGCTGATCTTTTCAGGTAATCTGTCTCTTCTGGTGGGTTTTACAGTTCTCCATTGAGAGGTTTTGTCGGGGTCTGTTTTCATGTCCCCTGCTGTGTGCACACACTGGGCTTCATAATCTAAGAACACCTGTCTCTAATTTTGGGAAATTACAGATCTCACCTAACCCTTAGGAAAGCCTTCCCCATCCCTTATGCATTCTTTCCTCTGAAATTCTTATTAGACGCATACTGCTGCGCCTCAGTCTCCACGTCTGCTCATCTCTCTTACTTTCCCCATCACTTTGTGTCTCCTCATCCTGGGAAATGCTCATTTCTGTCTCTTACCTCTTTGAGGATTTCAAAATACTGATTTTTAATTTTCTTCAGGTTTTCCAATTATTTCCATTTCCAAGAAGAAGAATTTTCCCGTTTCCTTGATTTTCCTCGTCTCTTGGGGCGTTTTCTCCTGTGTCCCCTACCTGGAAAACCATTTTGTGATCTCCTAACTCCATGCCTCTTGGTTATCTGGATCCACAAGAGGTATGTTATTAGCAATTCAGCTGAGGTCTCCCTTTCTCAGAACAAAAGAAAAAATTGGGCAACACAATTCTCAATGGTGCATCTACCTACCACAGTCTTGTATGAACATCTGACTTCGGTGGCAGGCAGGCTTTGGCAGATGAGAGGATGTCCCACTCTTTATGAAGCACAGCCTGATCTTGGCAAGGAGCCCACATGTTCCCATTTGAAAGTCCCAACTGGACCATCGTATCAACTAGCCTCCTCTCGCTGGGGACCCTCTAGCCTCCGTCTCTGCCAGTAACTACAGATTACCTTTCTTTTTTATTCCTCAAATTTTATATTAATACTTAGTGCATCTCTTTGGTCTAAAATAGAAATAACCTTGTTACAGTCTTTATATTCAATGTTGGAGGGCTGTTAAACAACAACGTCCCATACCATGGGAGTGTGCTTTATGTTTTGGACAAGGAAACTAAATCTCACAAAGCTAAAATAGCTTGCCTAATATACAGCCTCGTTATTGCCAATATGAGCGTTACAAAGCATTTCTCCACCTTAATATATACTTTTTTGTCTCAAGATTTTGATGTCTAAAATGGAGAAAAAATGTCTGTCTTGACTTTCTCAATATAGAAATTCATGTTGCAAATAAATGTGAACATATTTGGAAAATAATGTGTAGTCTCTAATTAGCATTGTCATTTCTATGGTTTTTCTTTGATTAGAAGTAATGTCAATATTTACTTTTATTGCTAAGAAGTCACTTGTGATTTTTCCATTATACAATTTTCTTTTTTCACTTAACATTTCTGCCAGCAAAATCATTTTGGTATTAAATTTTAAAAAAGAGGAACTGAGGAGGTAGCTCGCTGGTAGAAAACTTGCCTACCATGCCCAAGGTGCTGGGGTCAATCTTCAGCATGGCAAAAATAAATAAATAAATAAATAAATAACTTTTGGATGGAGGTGATATACTAGAATAAACTCACAAAGACTAAGAGACAATTTTTATTTTTATAAATCAATAAAAGTTTGTTAAATGCCAATGTGTTCAACCACTTAATTTTTACTTGTGATGTTTTATGTAGATTTTCTTTTAAAAGTAAGCTTTTATTTAACAGATGTTTTAGATTCACAGAAAATTTTCAGAGATGAAGTTTACATTTTTGTCTATAACAAATATCCCCCTATTCTTAACATCTTGCTTTGCATGGTATGTTTGTCTTGATTGATAAACTGGTATCAATATGTTATTATGCTTTCATTCAGTTTTCCCCTTTCTCTCTAACAGGGTCCTAGGGTCCCATCCAAGGAACCATATCATGTCTCCCGAAGCATTTAGTCCTTATGTCTCTTTAGGCTCCTCTTGGCTCTTACAGTTTTCTCAGACTTACTATTTTTTTATGACCTTGACAGTTTTAAGGACTGAGTGAGATATTTTGTAGATTTGTCTGCTGTTTTAATAATGATTCGAGTAGGGCTATGTTTTTTTCTGAAGGAACACCACAGAAGTAAGGTGCCATTCTAACCATGTCATATCAGGCGACCTGCATGGTTCTTGGGGCCTGGGGTAGTATTTGCCAGTTTTTGGCAGTGGAAAGCTGCTCTTTTGTCCCTGTTCAGGCAGTGTGCACCATTGGAAGGAGGTCACTAGGGCAGCCTACACTTAGAATGGGAGTTGCGTTCCTCCTCCTTAAGGACTGAGTATCTGCATACATTGGAATTAGGATATTTGCCTATTCTCCTCATTTATTTAATAGTTTTCTTGCATCAATATGGAGTCATGGATCTTTATTGTATTTTACTACTTTGTCATTTTGCTCAGAATATTCCAGTTTTGACCACTGGGAGCTCTTGCCTATTGTATTTTTTGGCACACCCTTCATGAGTCTATGTGACTGCACACACGTATGTGTGTGCATGTGTGTGCATTCGTATGTTTGAACACTTTCTTACTTGTTGGCACTACAAAATTCTCTTGGCTCCTTGTGTTTATTTCCTGGCCCAGCTCCAAGTTTCCCAAAGGAGACCAGATTCCTTTTAATAAGTAGATTATTAACTAAAAAAAAAAAAATGCCACACTGAATCCAACATGACTAAGCATTATTTTCTGTACTTATTTTCTCTTTTAAAATATTTGGTGTCTTTTCTTCTGTCAGTTTCACAGGAATGCTGAGAATGGGATGAAAGTCCTAGTGAAGCCACTGAATTTCTTTGAAAGGGGAGGCTTTCAAGATGGACATGTGTCACTCCTGGAGAAAGTTAGGAAATTCAGCAAAGATAAAAGAAGGTGTCACCTATTGTTGAGGCCATGCATCTAAACTCAGGTTTAATATTGAAGCATTAAGTGGAAATTTCTTAAATGTAAGAACAAATTAAACTGGAAACATACTGAATTTCAGGAAACAGAATCTCTTTAAATAGAACCAAGAGCAATACCTCTGCAGCTATTAATAAACTATTACTGCTGATTTAAATGAAGAACCTAAAATGTTTATTGTCACAAAGTATCTTCTGTATGTGCTCAGGCTCCAACGCTTAGTTTTGTTTGTAAGGTTTCCCAACTGATTTGTTGCTATAGATATAGTAAAAGCCCAAAGGACAGTGTGCTGAGCCTTTGGAAAAACACTTCCACTTCCAAAAGCAAGGAGCAGATATTGAAGCTTAAATGGAATTGATCCTTAGGATAAAGTCATAGTTAATGTAAGTTTCTCAGAATAAAATCTAAGATCTCAGGGAAATCTAGGGACCAATTATGTGATGTTCAAAGGAAACAGTGAACACAAGTGAGCCCTAACTTCTACCCTATGCTTAAGGCAAGCCATTCCACTCCGGGTTGAGGAATAAAAGCTGCTTGATTTTAAGATAATGATAATGAAGTTAAGGAGAATAAAATGAGAATAATGGAGACTGGGATTCTAGCCCCCCAAAGTTTTAAGTGGCATTAGATTGGAGATAGCTGTATTAGACAAATTGACTTCAGTCTAACCCTCTCTCAAAGAGAAGGGGTTGAGACATTATGGGAAGGGTTTCTCTTGACCTTTTCTTTGAACTTGCCCTTCCCACTTGAACTTCATCATGAAGTATGCTCAGGTACCAATGTCCGGACAGTCCCTGGAGTTTTCCACCCTGGGCTGGCCAGGTTCACAAACCCTGCTTATCTTCTATCAACACAAACACAAAAATGTCTTATGAATATAAGATTTGTAAAAATTTAACCTCTCAGTAATGTTTAAAGAAAAAAAAACAGTTGCGGGGGGAGGAAGCAATGTGGCAGAGGGGAGGTCAGGTAGAACAAGAGTGGTCACAGGAAGAAAGATCTTCCAATGGTTCGGGCAGGGGCCTCTGAGATGGGTTGTCTGACTGCTCAACACGAAGCAAATGCTCCAATGAGAACCCAACCTGGTCCTCTCAGATTACCTGCTCATTGAAGGAGAACAGGATGTTAATGAGATTAGCACTTCAAAGGCAAATCTTCGAGAATGACAGACCCATTTTAGTGCTGAGGAGCTTAAAAAGAATGAGGAAGGACTGAGTGAGCCAGGACAGACCCCTGGACACTCATGTCTTCTGAGTTGGCTGTGGTCTTTGCCTTGACCTCCTAAGAAGGATCCCAGCTCTGTACTTGGTGTGGTCTCTGTGCTGATATTGGCTGCACTTCTCAAAACTATCATTTCCGACCTCAGGAGGAACTGTGGGGTAAGGTAGAACTCTTTCTCAGACTTTGTCCCCTCTTACTAACTTTTGGAAATTCTTTTTTTTCTACATATTCTTGGATGTAACTATTGGCTTCTAAGTTTTTCTTTCTTTTCTTCTCCACCCACCAAAATAAAAATACAACATTATAAATATGTTGTGTGTATGTGATTATATAAATATATTATATATATATATGTATAATCATTTTTCTATTAAAACATTTGTGACTATTGTCTTCTAAGTTTCTCTTTCTTCCCCACCCACTAAAATAAAAATACAACATTGTATATATGTTACATATATACAATGTTGCATATATACTATATATATATATTATATATATATATAAAATCACTTTTCTATTAAAACATTTGAAGGTCTTATTGGCCTATATCATTAGCAAGCCTTTTGAAATCAATATCCTACTTTTGATGGTGTGGAATGATATAGTTGTTATTTCACTTAAAGAATCTTTTAATTAGTTTACTTTCAAAATCCCTCCCTGTCCTAATCCAACTCTAATTTATAGTGTTAAAAATCATCATAAAATGTAGCCTTAGACAAGGACATGATCTAATTATTCAGTCTTACCGTAGCAGCCTGATAAGTTATGCAGTTTTGCTCAGGGTATTTCACCTGGGAGAATGAGTGTGTCAAATACTATATAGTGTGAATTCTCCAGCCAGCCAGGGTAGGTAACATAACACTGTTTAGTGCCATGATCTGAGAGCTAGTTTTACAGAGCTCAAAGTATGAATGTTAATAATTCATATTTTTTCTGTGGGGGTTGCCAACATGCATAAGGGGTTTGTATGTCCATAGAATATACTAGATGTGACAATTGTTGTATGTTTAATAATATTCATTCTCACAATGGGCAGGCTGTCACCTAAATATTTGTGCATTATTCAAATGTGACAATAACAACTCTAAAGGGAATCCCCCAGAGTAAAATGAGCTTATTTGTGAAAGATAACTATGAACTTCTTGAGGCTTCTACCAATGGCACAAAGAACATATTTACACCTCTATCCATACATCTAGAAGTTCCAAAATCTCTTCCAGCCACTCAGCTTCCTGGTTGACTGTTAATTGAAATCTTCTGGTCAACCAGTTGTCAGCATCCCATTTACTATGATGGTGTGGTGTTGGAGCTGACGTATGCAGTTCTCTACTGACTGTGGAAACTTCTGACTGGTCTGATGGAGAATTGGGGTTTGATGACCTCTGAGAACACTAAAGTGTGGTTGGTTTAGTCTGTGTCACCATCAGTTCAAAGGCAAAGATAATGAATGTGTACTCTTATTTTGTCTTATAAATAACACTTCCAAGAGTAAAGCAGATATTGTAAATTTATTATGGCTCAAAAGCCAAATGCTAAATGCTATAAGCAATAAAAGAAAGATAGTTAACAAATTCGTACCCTCTATTCAGGTTAGCTGATTGACGTCAAGGGAAATTTTACTTGGAAATGTAAGTCATAGTTTTGTATTAGTGAGCCAAATTCAAACAATGCAATTTTTTGTTTTGTTTTGTTTTTATTGAGAAACATTTTCTAATTTTTGAACCTCTGCTTAAGGTTTAAAAGTGTTTTCAGGGATGGTCTTTACCCAATGGCTTACCAGAATACCCCTCTACCTTACACCCCATATATGCTAATTTTGCATGAAGATAGAAGGTCATGACCATGTCTTGAGGAAGACTGGATGAGCTGGGGATTGACTGAGTAAGGAGACACCTGCTTTGGGTAGCAGTTGCTCAGCTTTGCTCAAAAGATCTGGGTAGAAAATTTAAGTATTGACACATAGTAATAGTCCCAGCCATGGTGTGAAGTTAGGTCAGAATTGAGAGTTTTCAATTGGCCCTGGGAAGGGGACCACTCAGTGTCAAGGGGATTTCCTTCTGCATCCCAGCATCCCAGTACTATAGCAGCAGTGGGGGCCTGGACCACCCCTAGTATCGCCAGCTGTGAGGCAGCACAGAGGGCCAGACATCAGCATCACCATTCATCTGCTGATGGATGATATGCTCACATGCAAAGGACAAAGGTGGCTCAGGTGTGATTTGTACAAGTGCAGGTTGCATGAACTTGGAGCCAGCAAACATGAAGGACAGGCTGGACTGTTCTTTTACCAATTACCTGACAGAGAATCCTTAACGACTTCATGCTGCAAGTTGCAAAACATTTTATTAGAGTCAATTCTAAATTATCTAGGGATCGGAGGAGCAGAAAGAGCTGGACATCCACATTTGTTGAACAGAGCAATATAATGAGGACCGCTGGGGGTTAAACACAGAAGTAGGGAAAAGGTCACTGCTGTTGTGGTGCTTATGAGCCCTTGATGGAAAAATAGATTGAGGAGGTTCAATTCAAAGACAGACACTCAAGACTTTACTGCTTGCACTGAGGCATAATCCCATCAGTACAGAACCAATCCTGTGGGTTTAGAAATCTTTTCAATCTTTCATATACTAAGAAGGTAAAGATTCTGTGGAAGATGAAACGCTGCAGAGAGCCAGTCCTTACAGAGGAAGTCACCGGCTGGGCCCATTTGGAATCCGTTCATCCTGTTATTCAGCAAGTACAGAATGAGCACTTAATGTTGTGCTCATTCAATCCAGGAATCTGCTGTAGTCACCCTCTGCTCCAGTTCAGGGCAGTGCATAGGAAGAAAGAGGGCAATTCTAAAGCAAGAGGAAGAGAAGTGCTCCAGATCACTGGTTCTCTTCGGAGTGCTGCATTAAGCAGAAGGGTTTCCGTTAGAGTGCGAGTTGAAAAGATGACTTGGAGATACTGGTGGGGAATGTCAGCCCACAGAGATGAGAAGCACATGTGTGGTTTCATCTGAGAGACTGGTCATTCAAAACAGAATTAATCTGCATACTGAAACTGAAAATAATTTTTCCAGTAGACAAGATGGGGAGGGAATCAAATGCTGACCTTTCCCCCTGGCGTATCCCACGAAGCCTGTGGAACTTGTGTCATCACTAGAATGCATGCTTTTCCAAAGAAATCTGGAAGACCTGGTTCTAGGCCACCTCTCCTGCTTCTAGTCTCTCCTTCTTTGTTTGTGACTGCATTTGATTAGAAAAATCCTAACAATATCCCTTCAGGAAAATCAGCACACACGAGCGCTCGTGCACGCACGTGCACACACACATACACACACACACTCACACTCTACATACCTGATGTGAAAAGGAATCTTGCCTTTAATCCACCCAGGTTCACCTTAATGTGCAATAACTTGCAAATAATTATATTACATTCTATTCCATCATGGAAATTTATGATTATGTTTTTACAGGCCTTTCTTGTTTATAATTGGGCATCTATGGCAATGCACTTATTATTTGCTGGGGGATATTACTTTCCCTGGACTTGTATGCTTCAAGGAAAGCTGAAATATTACATTTTAAAGAAAAAATAATTTGAGCAGTTAGGGCCATAAGCAGCTGCTGTGCAGATGCGGGTCTGGGGAGCTCCTGACAGACGCTTGCACATATCGGGAGCTAAGGACACCCAGCGGAGGCCTGTCGATAATCTACAAACTGTGAATGTGCAGGAAACTCAAGTCTTCTGGCTTTTCAATCCGTTGTGGAAAAAGGGCCTTTATGTGGACTCCAAGAGCATTGTGCTGTACTGAGTCAATAATTCCCATCAATCCTAGAAAACGTATAAACCCCATAGGCCACACAGGGCCTGCGAGTGTTCATCAGTGATCAAGTATACTGCTTATGCATTAACTTTATGTTCTGGGGCCTAATTGGTAAATAAGATACAGTAGGTGCATTTTACCTACTGGACTCTCTCTGGAGAAGATATGGAGAAACTGTGACATAACCAGTGGACTCGGAGTTTCCAGTAGACTCAGGCATGGGAGAAGTAGAGTGTGCTGCTAGTCAAAGAGTCTTGTGCTGTTTTCTGATATGGAAATTTCTGCACGCTTGATGGAACAATGGAAGAGATAGAGGCTGAAAGGAGAGAAAAGGAAAGTAGGAGGCATGGGAGGAAGAAAGGAAGGAGTGGAAAAAGGAAGGTAGGAAGAAGTGGGAGAGAGAGGAAGGGAGAGGAAAGAAGGGAAGGGAAAGGGTGGGGAAAGAAGAAGAGGGAATATATACCTTATAACACAAGTGTGCATGTAGTTGAAAAGTCCAATGTTGGATTCAACATTTGAAATGAAGTTTTTAGCCATAATACTTAGTTGGATTGTTAGTTAATAGCAGTTTAATCATCAGCCTTCCAATACTAAAGAGAAGAATTCTTTGTTAAGAAGTGGATTCTGCTAACTACAAATATAAACAGTTAGACCTGGAACATGGGACAATCACAGACACAAAGAATCACACATTTTAAGACACACATTATTTTCAAGCAGTTGGAAACAACTCAAGTATTGCATTAAACCACTGAAAATACACAGAATGTTTCCTTAATCATAACTAACATTTGCAGAGCCTCTTATAGTTACATGGCATTCACAGAACTTGCCATGGTTAATTCCCATGATAATTCTGTAAGTTTAAATATTAGACTTCCTATTTCTCAACAGAGGAACTGCTGCTGTAAAACTGAACCTAAAGCCATACGTTTGGGCTATTGGTTGTCATTCTCTCTAGCCTCCTGCCTTGTCTTCACTGAGCTCCTGCAGTGACCTCTGTGAGGCAGAGATGCAACTGCCTGAAGGACAGCATGTACCCAACATGATGTCATGGCCACAAAAAACTATTCCCATCACCAACAAAGCAACTTGGCCTTGAAGCTCTCCACTTGCAATAAAAGTTTTTAAAATGTAGTAATGAAAGATGTACTGGTAGTTTTCTCCCTCAAATATATTCTTTTACAGATTTCCGACTTCTATAATAATAAAGCTTTTTCACCATAGAGTTAAAAATAAAGTCACATGAGTTGTTGAGTATCCGGTCATCAAAAGTGGTGTGCTGAGTGAGGTACATTTTCTGAGAGATGCACGATTGCAGGTAAAGGTATGGCAGGTGCCCGACTGTGGTTGTTACAACATCCCTGGTACAAGACGTGGAGCCAGGTGCTATGAGGGACCCAACAAGGAGTAGATAGCAAGCTCTGCTCTCAGAGGGATCCCCCCACAATCTCTTTTGGGCCCTGTTTGGGGATCAGAGAAAAATTTCAGCTGAATTACACAAAAGGCTCACTTTTGAGAACAATGAATTAAGAACCCTGGGAGGCAAGGGTTAGACTGAAATGCCAGACTGAGAAGTTGGATTTTCTGCTGAGAACGGTGGGGTTTGATGGATGTGATGGATGGATGACAAAGTAGGAGAAGGACCAGTCAGTGCATTTGGGGAAGGCAAATCTAGTAGGA
The DNA here is from genome assembly GCA_004027875.1 of Aplodontia rufa. Classification (NCBI taxonomy): domain Eukaryota; kingdom Metazoa; phylum Chordata; class Mammalia; order Rodentia; family Aplodontiidae; genus Aplodontia; species Aplodontia rufa. The sequence goes on from PVKS010001689.1 coordinate 68,249, forward strand.
GCATGGAGAAGGATCAGATCGGAGAAGCTGGTGTTTGGGGAGACCTGTTACAAAGATAAAGCCACATTCTGGAGTGAGATGGTTTGAATATAGAAAAATAAATAAAAAGGTTATTATTATTAATTCTACCATGATTATTAATAAGGATTATTTCCGGAATTAATTGTGAATCATTTTGAAAATATATAATCCAAGATGAAATTTGAGGGATACTAATGCCTTTGGAGACTAAGTGTCCAAAAATTTTTAGAAAAAGCAATGAAGTAAAAAATTTTAAACATTGGTCAAACCATCTGAAAATTATGGGCAATGCCAAATTTTAAAAATTTATAGCAAGATTTATGAGAGACTTTAATATGCAAAAGATGCATTTAAATTTTGGAAAGGAAGACAGTGAATACCACATCTCCTAAATGTTTTTAACCAATTAGGATTCCCCCTGCCACTTTTCCTCAACAATGTGTCTTTCAGAATTTAGCCTTGAATCAAGAGTTTTTCACAAAAACGTGAAAGACCTAGATTCTAATTTAGTTATAAACTAATGGTAAACCTTAAACAACTGTGAGCCTCTATTTCTTTATTTGTCTTGCTATCCTAGTTTGAGAGTTAAGAAGATAAGCGACTATAGCGAAAGAATTAAAGCAGATATCCTGAGTCAGGAAGTAACTGGTGGCAACTTTGCCCAGTGTTCCTGTGCTGCAGTCCTCTAAGAGCTCAGGAAATTACCTGATAGAAGCAAGGTCAGGTTTGGGATTATCCCCTAACTCTAATAGTTTATATGCCCCATGTGATCACCTAAGTATGAATGTGCAGAATGGGATGGAAAAAGAAAGTCCAGATGTCTTTTTTCTCACCAGTATGTTCTGCCTCAAATATCTCCTCCTACCCCAAAGATCTAGAGTTTAAAAAACAGAAACATGACATTCCAAACAACTGTGCACAGATTAAAACAGAGCTTTGCAGAGAGCGTTAATAATCCAAGGACTATACTTGAAGCAAGTAGTGAGTATTACCATTTATCTGCTCTGTCAGCCACTGACTCAGGTGCTTTGAATATTATCTAAGTCCAGAGCAGAAGACCACAGAGAGGGCTTTGACTTCGGTTAGTCTCTGATTTGAGGTTTAGCTCTATCACCTATGACTTATGTGACTGTAACCAAATTACTTGAATTCTCTGAGCCTCCTATTTTGCATCTCTAATATGGCACCCACTTTATAGAGTTGGATTGAGTATAATGTGTTATAGAACACGGAAAGCAATCCTGTCCTTAAAGTAAGTGCTCAATAAATGGTAGCCATCATTACTGTCAAATTTTGTTACCAATTCAATTTCCAACATTCTCCAACACAAATGAAAGAAAAACAGATTGAGGCCTGAAATGACAAAAATCCACTTTGGAAATTCTTTAGATGGCATTTTACTCTCAAAGGCAACAGAGACTCTTTTCCTTTTTCCCCTTTGCCTGAGTTCTGCCCTTTTAGATAATGTTCACTAGAGATTTGAAATACCTGCGAAAATGCCTCCATTTTTCTGCGATGTTTCTAGAGGGAGCTTCTGTGTCTTCCATTTGGTTTTGAAGTACCAGAGTTTGCTTTTATCTTGTGGCAAAGAACTTCATTTGTAAACAGCACAACCTACATGTTATCCTGCACGAGAGCACAGTGTGATGGAATGCCGCGTGCCTTTCTCCCCCTTTTCAGTCCCACACTCTCTGCCAGGGGCTCAGTTCTCAGCACATTCTTTTTTAGCCTCCAGAAAGTCTAACCGATCTTAGATACAAACAGAAAACCACACAAAGTCTAAAATGAAGAATAGTATGATTTGCAAGGTGTGGGGCAGATATTTAAAATTCCATATTGTTTCATAGGATTTTTTTGGAACCTTCAGGGAAAATGCTCTAACACTGCAGGTTGTCACCTTGATCATTTATCTCCCCGCAGTTCCACCTACTTCCTCCCGTCCTCAGCCTCTTCACTCTCACCTTCTCTACTCTCCTCTTTTTTTGGCTTAGTCTCCCTCCTCTGTTTCTTTCCCTCCCTCCAGATGGTATCATGAGCACCAGTTGTTGACTTCTATTCAATACTTTTTATTTGCCAGCCACTTGGCTGAATACTCAATGTGAGCTACATTCTTTAATCTGTCTCACAAAACCACAGTTTCCAGAACAATGCACTTTCTAGACAAGGAAAACCCTGAGAGGCTGCCGCCCAAAGGTTACAATGTCTTCAATGACAGTGGACCGTAGTTGAGTAGGTGATGCCAGTCGTTTCAGTGGAAATGCCTCTTTCTGCAACATAAAGAAGCAACTCAAATGGAATTTGTGTTATTACCTTAATGTCAATGTATTTTGAGGCAAACAGTGGATGGCTTCAATTATGTGTACATGTGGGTTTGATATATCAACTTTAAAGTGAGCTTAATATTCTTTTAAATGACTCTTATTTTGATTGAATTATGTGTTGGAATTCATTCCTGTGTGTTTTTCTATGATTGGATTCTTTAATATTCATTGGGCTAAAAAGGGGAAAGTGGAATGCTTTATTTAACTTTTTATGTACATGTGCAATCCAACATACATCACGCTTTTGCATATATGCTATTTTCATTGTATAATGCACATGTCAGTATTGTTGGTGCAAACATACTACAAACCATATTCCCTGGAGTTAATTTTCATATTACAAGAAAATGAAGCAAGTCTGTGATGTGAGGCATGACTGCATTATGGTTTTGAAGACTGTATTATGGTTTTGAAGTTCAGTGGAACTGTATCTTAATCCAGGGCCTATAACTTTCCAATGATATGGCCTTGGGCAAGTTCCTTAACCTGTATGGAACTGTCAAATTTCCTCTTTGGTAACATGAGGTAACAAGTGGCTACCTTCCACAGCTATTGTGAAGGCCCAATGAAGCAAACGGAAAGGCCTACTACACAGTACACACTGAACGGGAGCTAATATCTTTCCTCCAATATGACTTCCATTTATGGTAATATCCCCAGCTGTAGCTTTTCCTATATGGATCCATCTCCACATAATCGAACATACACATGTGTCTATCTGTATGTGTATGGTTTATTATTTCCAGTGCTTAGGACTGAACCCAGGGCCTCACACTTACTAGGCAAGTGTTCTACCACTGAGGTACATCCCTATGTGTGTGTGTGTGTGTGTGTGTGTGTGTGTGTACGTGTTTGTATGAACACTCATACCCACCTATGTAATCATATATTTCATGCCAGTTGTACCCTTTAATGTAGCATCAACTCTAAGGAGATATGACATTCCAACAAATACTCAGTTGATTCCTTTTGGTAGTCCACATAAGGCTTTGCCTAAAGAGGTGTGAAAACTAATTCTATCCCTCTGCCCTGGTAACAGTACCCATGGATGCCATAGATGTGTCCTAGCTCCATCTAGTGGAAGATCCCACTTTCTACCCCATTGTATATCACGCAAGCTCCAGCCATTGCTCCAGCTCACCATTTTGGGGGCTGCCTCCAACATCCTAAAGAATATCCACCCTGAATAAGCACCTCTGTATTTCTGTTTAGACTATTCCCTGTCTTCTTCGTGGGTGCTCCGAACGTGAGTACATCTCATTGAAATACTCCACCTCTATCTACGGACAAGGAAACGATTTGGAGCACTTCCGTCCACTGCACTAACAGGACCTGAAAGACTGTGAGTTCTCAATTATTTCTAAATCCATGTCTTCAGCACCTAGAAAGGAAATTACATCCATGAATCTTGTCTTGGGATGGCTCCCCAAATTAAATAAACTTTTGTAGTTTTTCCTTGAAAAAATATTCTATCAATGAGAATTTTGGCCCACAAAAAATACCATAGGCCAGTTGTTTCTAAGAAATGAGATGACAGTGGTCTTCAAATGACTCTGAAGGAAACCAAATTGGTTATAAGAAATTATCACTGCTATCTTACCCATGGAAAGCAATCTTCATTTTCTTCAGCTGGTGGATTTTATACCCTGAAAGAATTAATAATAATGGAGACAAACCAGGCCATTAGAGCTGTGTCTGGGTAGCCAATTGGTTGTGCAAGTTCACTATCCCATTCAAAATTTTGAAGGTGACAGAAAAACATGGATGTGGATGAAGTGAGGAGTAAATTTTTTAGTTTTTATCTTGTTGATGGGTTAATTTGGGCAAAGAGCTAGCAGATGCTATTGAAAATCAGTCAAATCTTTATCAATGTTCTAATGAAGTGACACTTTAATTATCCTACTTGGGTTGCTTATGGAACATAGGACATATAAAGTTGGGAAGAAAATATCAAACTGTGGTCCTCTCTCTCCTACCACCTACCCTTAATTTCTTCCAGGGCCCAGGGACATTTGGATTGGTCTGATTGACTACTCTACTTACTCTACTGTTTTGTATCAGTCATTCCAATTTCCCTACACTTTTAATAAAAGTGATTGTGCTTTTTACCTAAGAATTCTCAAACTTCCAGAATAAAAGACAGGATATATGTAGAGAATGGGTAAATGAGAGTTAGAAAAATGAAAGAAGAGGTTCATTGCTCAATAGATTTGGCACAAACTCTCTGCTACTAAGTTAAGCCAAATGTTGTGGAAGAAGACAGGAATTTGGACCAGAAATAGAGTATTCTACCTTTGTTTTGGGCACATGACTAGGAATTACATGAATTTGCTCAATATGGTTCATAGTGTGAGAACTTAACTCATTTGAAAGGGTGGGAATTTGTTCTTGAAGAGGCCAAATGCCCACATTTGCCTTCCAGTTCCTTTGTGTAAGGGCTAGTGTTGGGTCTCCTACCTATCTGGAGGGAAATCAGAATCTTAGTCTCCAGGTTGGAGAGATAGAGAAGGAGGAAACGAAAGACCATGTTTGCTTTTGTTATACTTGAAGCTACTCATTTGCGAAGAGGATCTTCATCAACTGAAAGCATCTGTATTCCTAAGTATGCCACCCAGGTCCGCTGCCTTCTTGGAATGTTTCGTTCTGTATCTAATGTTTCTTGCTACTGCTCAGAAATCATTGTGACTACATTGGTTTTTATCGATAATTTTATGTAGCATAATTCATCACCGTATTTGATGTTGGACAGGGAGGAGAGTATTGCTTTGTCTTTCACTTGGTGCTCAGATAGCTCGTCTATTGATTTCTTGGCTTGCATGTTCGTTAGGTGATGATTTGCACTTTTCCTGTATTGTGTTTATCCAGATTATGTTTCACATGCGTGTACAACATATCATCATTACAAACAAACATTTATTGAACATTTATGGGCTGTGGATCAGTCTCCAGGCTACGTACTAGGGATAATAAGAATAATTTAGTGTGTTTCCTACCCTGGAGGATTTTATTATCTATTGGCCCATGTTTGTTAAAGAAAAAGAAAAACCCAATATCTTAGCTTATGTCCAGTGAATACTGCAAGCAATAACTGCCCTTGTAGTCCAGAGGAGGCACTGCTTGGTGAGGCTCGATGGTCAGTGTTTAGAGATGTAACTTGAGTGGCTCCTTAAGGGATGGAAGGCCCTTTTATGGGATACTAAATAGAACGTGTTTCGGAATACTGTTGTGCCAGAAAAAGAAGTAATGCTTGTATTATGAAACAACAATAGCCTTATTAATTATTAATAAACTTAAGAATAAGAATCAATATTCACCTGCCTTCCAGAGTACTTCTTGCAGAAGTTATATCATTAATAGTCTTGTATACCTGGTGTTACGAATAAAGGAAAAGTCAGGCAGAATGCTGAATGAGTCCTTAATATGTCTCTGGTCTGGTTGTCAACTTTTAAGATTGTCTTCTGCTTTGTTTAAAATTTGACCCCATTTTCCCCCTTTTGAAAGCAATAATCAGAAGAACAGACATTCGATTACTTCTCAAAGCATAGTGAATTGGAAGGTAAGTGAAGAGGAAGGGAAAAAGAAAACTAGTGACTTTCTTGTGGATTCGTCTCACAGATTGGTGAGGACAACTCAAGTTTGACCTGGGAGAGGATATTAGTGCCCCTAGGGAAATAACCATTTATGAGAAGTTCCAGCCTTTTTCCCCTATAAGAGAGAGATGTTCAAACATTTTTGAAAATTGAAAACTTCACTTATTACTTTCGTGGGACTTCACCAGTCCAGACATATATTTGCCTCAGCTTACTGATGGAAAGCTCCACAGAATGACCATCTGTGACCAGGATTATTAATATTCTAAGGGCTAAGCCCGGTGACTTTCCCAATACCAGTTCTTTTTTCATAGCTGTCTCTATGATTTCTCCTGTGATATTCTTTTTTAAAGATCTCTGTTTTACCATATATTTTGGCTTTGGTGGCATGAGAAGCAGGGAAGAAGTAAAATCCATATTTTCTTCCTTTCGTTTCTTTGTGTGGCATGAATTTCAGGACATGTATTACAAACAGCACAGGACACATCATGGATTTCCAGAAAATTCCAGTCTACTTCTCAAACATGTGGAAAGGGATATTCTCCATTAAATGGGTCAAAAAAATTAAAGAATAAATTTTTAAAAACTGTTCTCTGCATTCCTGCAAATAGTATAGATTTAAATTTTCCATTTAAAGGCAGCTCAGTCTTTTTCATTTTCAAGTAGTTTTTAGTTGCACTTTGTTCTAATCTGGGCAAATATTTAAGAAATATTTGAAGTATAGCTGTTCAATCAAAGCTATTTCCACTTTCAGAAGGAGCATCTCTCTGTCCCATCCCAAGATGGCTGCGTGTGTTCAGGGCAAGTTGATATGGCATGCCCACAGGGCTTTCTGTAGCCATCTTAACAACTGTTCCCCATTCCTTAAAGTTCAGTATTTATAATTCATGCACTTCTCCTAACACAGACCTTTTTGTCCCCAGATTATTCATGAATTTGTCTTCCTGTACTATTATAAATTACCTGGGGGCAGGGATAAACACATTTTATATTTGTGTTTGTAGTATCACCTAGCTCTGTGCCCTCTTATATTCAAAATTTAACACATTATAATATTGGGATTTTAAATTATTTCCCCCTTAACTACTCCCTTCACAGCTGCAGTGTTGCTTTTACTCCTTTGTCATGGAAGAATATTCTGGAAATAGAAATATGAATAGAAATTGCCTTTAATAAATTCTTCAAATGCTAGTCATTCAGAGTCTCCTTTTTCTTCTTGATGTCTCCCCCTTCTGACCTTGGAATGTCCATAAGGTGGTCACCTCAAGTTATTCTTTTTTACTATGGCAAAACATGCATAATTTAAAGTTTACCTATTTAATCATTTTAAGTGTACACTGTAATGGCATTAAGTGCATTCACATTATTGTGGTACCATCACCACCATCCATCTCTAGAATGTTTTTGTCTGTATCCGACAATAATTCCCTTTCCCTGCTTCCGTTAGGCCCTAGAAACCCTCATTGTACTTTCTGTCTTTAAGTAGACAGAGTGCTCTTGTAAAGGTGAGCTCCTACCATAGTATTGTTGGTATCTGTCCTTCTGTGTTTAGTTTAATTCACTCATCAGAATGTCCTCAAGTTCCTTCCATGTTACAGCAAGTGTCAAAATTTGTAAGGCTGCCTAACATTCATGTAGGTACACGCTACCTTTCATCTGTCTCCTGAGGCTTTGGGGGAAGAAAAAATGCTCATCCTCTGATACATCCCTGCATACATCCCTGGGTGTGTCCTGTTGACTTGATGTTTTTTAAATATTAAATATATGCTTGTTTGATTTAAGGACTTAAATATGGGCTTTTAAAAAAAATGGTACCAACAAGAAATAGGATTTGTCCTGAGGCAGTTGTTAGAGCTCTAACAGCTACGTGATATCTAAGTGATATCATAGATTAAAAACCTACAAACAAAAACCAACTTTTTAAAAAGTCTCTAAGCTTTCTTTCCTGCCTAAGTCTTTCAAGTGGTCAGAGAGAACAAACTGGTATCCCCAGACTTCTAACCCTAAAAGATGCTCTGCACATAAAAGCGTGGAAGGTCAAATACATTTGAGTGCTGCTTTCAGTGGTGCCCTCCACAGCTTTCTCAGTACGCACGTTTAAAATTCTCCTAGAAATCTTGCTGCTTGTCTAAATAAAATGCTTAATTTATTTTCCTAAGCAATTCTCAAGCATATCTAGACTCAGAATATCTTTTTTTCCTTTCTTTTCTTTTGTAAGGGAGGGTTATACTTAGAAATATTTTGTATTAAACAAGGTAAAATGTTTAGATGGTCGCAAATGTGAGAATATCCAAGAAATTGGAAAAGTGAGCTAGCTCTCTTGGAGCCTTGAGCTAAGTGGATCACGATCTACAGATAAACAAATCTGCCTCAATGTTCCCATCATTAGGACAAAGGCACTTATGTTCACACTCAGAAGATTCATTCACTATTTGGTTTAGAATCCGTTAGCTCAGCAAAAGAGTTTATCTTGTGTCTACATAAAGAACACTGAGAAATTGATGTAGTAAACATTTTAATATTTTTTGTCTGTATTTTTGTGGAAGACATAGTGATGCTATTTAAATAAATTTACTTTAATAAAATGCTGTTTAAATAAACTGTTCCTCGTAATCTTTTGCTCTGTGAAGCAGGAAATACGTGACTGCAGTTTTCGTCCTTTGTTAGAAGCCTGTTCACCATGGAGGGCTGAGTCCCCAGGAAGAGAATGTGGTGAAGATGAGAAGGAATTGAAGAGGTGGGAGGAGGCTTTCAAGGCCAAGGGTAAAGTAGTTAGACGCCTAGATGAGAGTCATGGGAAAATGTGCATTTGTTAAATACTACAGTGATTTAAAAAAAGAAGTTTCCTATTTCTATAAGCTCTAAGGAACTTAAATACTAGTTACTAAAGACTTTTCGTAGCTTAGGTGAATTTCTCATTGTTTAACCTCTGTTTTCCCAACTTTTCAGAATAAAATCCTTTAGTTTGCTTTTAAAAATGCAATGGGGTTATTGGGGAATGGGATACAAGAGAAAACATTCAGAGAGTACATTTTAGGAATCCAAGGATCCCTGCAATGAAATGTATTGAGAGGGCAGTAAAAGTATCCAACAAACAAAATCAGGTGTGATAGACCCTGAGGCTATCCAAGGTTTGAGGAGTAATTCCCAAGGCTGACACTTGTCGAAGGTGAGCACTTTGAATCTCAGCTCTATGATAGATTTTCTGTAGAAAGCTGAGTTAATGTAGTCAGGCTATTTTATTTTCTGATGGCCAGTAAGCACGTAGTAGCTATTTGATGGATGAATAGGGGGTCTAGCTTATTGCTCAGATAACATTATTAGATGAAAAAATGAATGATATTGATCTTTACCAGGGCAAAGCCATTCATAATAAAGCTAAGGAAGAACCTATTCTGGTAGTAAGCAAGTAGCTGGTTTGGAAGTTGGAAAAATGCCCCCAGGAAAAACGTGTCATCCAGTTCTTTTTAAAGTATGTCACCTGAGCAAGTGACCGCCTGCACTGGGTTTGTCTTGCAGGAGAGCCTGTCTGGGGGCAAATGTCACCTAGAAAGAAATGCCAAGCCTTTCTTTGCAGTGAGAGTTATCCAGACAACTATTACTCACAGACTAAAAATCGGTTTTTGTCATTCCTCAGTCCTAGATTTCGCAGTTCTGCTAAGGGGAAAAGTTGTTTAGCAAACAAACAAACAGTCATTAATTCATCAAACTGAGACAAAATTTTGAACTTATCTGATTTAGACTTAATCTGGGCCCATAAATGCCACCATGGGTGAACCTGTTTATCTCCTGATTGTCATAAGCCTTGGGATTCAGGATGGGTTGTGAAACTGCTTGAAGTAGATCTGAAGATATCTGACACCCTACATTTGTGCCATTTGGTTGCAAGACTTAGAGACCAATCTTGAACTAATTTGAACAAAAAAAGGGAGGGGGAATGTAGAGATCTGTATTGATTTGCTAGGATTGCCCTCAAAGTCACACAGATCAAGTGGCTTAAGCAACAGAATTTATTTCCTCAGAGTTCCAGAGACTAGAAGTCCAAAATTAGGTGTTGGCAAGTTTCATTTCTTTCCTGAGTCTTCTTGCCATGACTTGCAGATGGTCAGCTTCTCTCTTGTCTTCAGATGCCCTTTTCTCTGTATATGTGCATCACCCGTGTCTCAGAATGCCCAAATTTCCTCTTCTTATAGAGGCACCAGGCATATTGGATTGCAACGCACCCTAATAGCCTCATTTTAACTTAATCACTTCTTTAAAAGCCTATCTCCAGCTACAGTCATGTTCTGAGTTACTGGGTATTAATGGGAATTCTGTGAGAGCATAATTCAGCTCATAACAGGGACATCTAATCAAACATTTAACTGATAGGGGTGAAGCTAGACTGGGAAACCAAGAAAGGAAACATGGTCAAAATTCCCTTCCTTTAAATGTTTTTTCTTTTCTCTCAATCTGCCTCAGCGTTCTATCAAGAGAGAAGCATGGCTTTCTAGTGCCTCTTGCAGTACACTCTTAGTGCATTGTTACAAAGGAAAAGGAGTGGGTGGCCTCCTCTCAACTTGAGTTTGACAGTTCCAAGGGAACTGCTCCTGATTGGCCTACCTTGCATCAGGTGCTCTCCCATGGACCAATTCACGTGTCTTGGGAGAGAGGCACTTTGATAGGTCCAGATTCAACCAGTGCCCACTACCAGATTGTTACTGCATGGTGGAAGGCAAGACCTTATCGAGATGACAGCTCTTCTCCGAATGTATTTCAAGATCAAGTGGAATGGGAGACAGAGGGGTTTTCCAGAAGAAGAGAAGTCCAGGGCAAGAGTGACCCAAACAGATATTTAATGTGGCATTGAGGATCAAAGATACTCAAGCAAGCAGAAGACAACCAAAGCAATGTAATTATAGTGGTCTGAATAGTGATCTCATCTGAGTCTCAAAAGAAAAAGGCAACGAGTCTTACAGCAGCACTTGGGAAAACCCAGCAAACTTGGGGGAGGGGTCAGCAAAGACTTCACAAAGGTCATGACCCCAAAGACAACCCCTAAGTAGGCAGAGTCCAGCCAAGCGAAGTGAAGCATGGGAAAGATATGCAAAGGCCTACATGGTGGCTTTAGGGGGACTATAGGAATTTCAGCACAGTGGAGCAGAATGTGAGTTGAGGCTAGAGAGAGCACATCCCTAAAATAGGCAAGGTTTGGAAGACCCAGAGAAGCAAGAGTGAGTACACATTTTTGGCTGTTTTCCCTATGAAACAAAGCTCAAAATTCCCATTAAGATAAAGATATGAAGGGGAAAAAGGATGAAAAACAATTTGATTTGGATTCTCTTAGAAAGCTTATTTCGCATTGCCCGAATCGAGTAACACTAGCCTGATCTTTGACATTAACTATGACTCTGGGCTGGAAATACACCCACATTGTTTCTCAGTTTACTCATTTATTTCAGATGAAAGGATTTGGACTGCATGAACTTTTGGGACCCTGGCACGTTAGTTGGTTGTTACTTATCTTTCTGTCCACTAGGTATTAGCTTAACAACTAGTTATCGGTTCCATCTGGCCTCAGTACTGACCTGGTTTTGGAATGCAAAAATCCTTATTTGGCACAGGTCCTGTCCATGAAGAACGGCAAGCTACTCATCAAAGCTTAAAAGTGAACAATGGAGCATTAGTGCAAGTTCACCAAGGTGAGACTAACTTGTGAGAGGCACAGACATTTCTGATGTAAGGGTTCAGAGGACGAAGAAGAACATTGAGAAATGGGGAGAAAAATTTCATAAAGTGAGTAGATTTTAATTGAGCTTTAAGGAAGATTGTGATTCCCATAGAAAAAAATAGGGAAGGAGGTCACAACCCATCCGCATTCATCATCTCTGACTAGCATGGCCGGCTTGACCATGTGCCGGGTACTCTTTACTATGCCTTTTCCTCCTTCCAGAGCCATATGAGGTGGGATCTGTATTTCCATCTCTACTTCTCTATGTGAGAAAAACAAAGAGAGATGCAGTAACCTGCCTAAGGTACCAGAGGTGGTAAGAGATGGAGCTGGGACTCTGATTGCAAGGGGCTTACAATCAATGTCTGTGTGGCCCCAAAGGAGAGTCAAGAAAAGCAATTAAAAAACAAACAAACAAACAAAAAATCCAACCCACTCATTGCTCTTGAAGTCGCTTGCCATTATACAGACTATCCAAACTTAATTGATGTGGGATCCCCTCCTCTGACTTTCTTGATAAAAATACTTTTGAGGTAGTCATACTGGGTCATTGGCCTAGAAATTGGAAGATTTTAGAATAGGATTAGGCTCTAAAGAAAATATAAACAGTTTTTTTCTGAATAAGAGAATAAAAATGTATTTCAAGTATGAAATTTCCACCGACCAAGTATAGATGTGGACTTGACAGTGTAAAGAGGAGGCTAAACTGTGCATGGAGAGGTTCAGGAGGCCCTGAAGAGAGGCAGAGATTTGGATCCAGAAAGAAGAGGGTTCCAACCTTGACCTTACCAAACCCATGATAAAGTCGCAGCTTCCCTGAATCTCACTTTTCTCACATGTAAAGTGATGTTATTGGGTGAACTGCAGTGAAGATTATACTTTCAGAAATATATAAAGTTCTTCTCACAGTTCCAGTCACTTCTATAAATGTTTAATTACTTTTGAGTTTATGGAGTGAAACCCTAGTCAGCTCCCCAGGCAAGGAGTGATCACTCCTACCTAGACGTTTCAACCCACCATGCACTTAGTGTATCCACCTGATCCTCCATTAACTTATTTCTGCAGTCATTTCATTGAAAAGTACTTATTTAATCCCTACCATATATCAAGCACTGTGGAGAAAAAGACAAAAACAGAATACTCTGATAAATGCTTTACTATCTTTTTTCTTCCACTGAGAAAAGGAAAAAAAAAAAAGTTCTTTATTACTGCCCTGCACATTGGAAATGCTTAGGGCAAAACCACAATCAGAAATCCTGATTTCTGCTAATGGATACTAGGGGAGGAAACTCAACCCCAGAAACTCTTCAACAGTTAGTTTTCATGGTGTGTTGATGGGAGCTATGTACTGCCTCCCTTCCCTGGTTGGGCATCCCTGGACAGTCTCTAATAGATTTCTTTACCTGGAATACAGCCATTCTAACTGACCAATGGGGACACAGATGTGCTCTCCCAGCTTCCTTAAAGAGCTTGAGACTCAGACAGCCCTGTGGGCCATTAACAGAGGTCAACCACCTTGGACAGAGCCCTGAGGCCCAGACCCTACGGTTCTAGACTCTCCTGCGTTCAAGTTGAGCTCTGTGGGGAAGTCTGGAAAACAGAGCCTTTGTGGGATGCCTCTTTGATGAGAAGCATAATATAAATACAAATTGCTATCCTGTCAGCTTCTGAGGAGCCACTTCAATCCGTTTGGGCACCTTTGATTTTGTTCTCTCTAATTCCACTCCTCCTTTAAAATGTTTAATAAGAGCCTGTTTTCATCTGGCCCCAAGGGAGTAATTTATTTATTGAAAGTAATAATAAAGTTTCAGCATAATCCCTCATTCCCAAGAGGGAAAGAGACTCTTTGAACAATTTATTTTTCCCATCCTTGAAGTGTGAGGGCCACCAAGAGGCTGTGGTGTGGGGTCCCGGTGCCCACTGCTATGGTAACGGCCAGAGCCCCAGCTGCCCCGCCACCGGCCACTGGGCAGCAGGGAGTTGCAAGGCAGACTCAACTCTCATCTTTCTCCCTCTGTGCTGCAAGTTCCCCTTTTAAGAAACTGATATGTAAATTAAAAACAGCAACTACGGAAGCCCATGCTGGCCAAGTCGCCTCAGGCTCCAGGGTAGAGACTAAAAGAGATAGGTCAGAGCAGGTGGGGGCAGGGTGGCTGCATTTTGTCTTCAGGCTGCATAGGACCAGCATGGGGCTCTGCAAGATGGATGAGTGGGCCCAGCTTTGGGAAACAGAAAGAGTTCAAGAAACTTGGTCTTCCAAGGGTGGTGCGGCTGACAGAACGACCTTCACTAGGAAAACCAGTGTTATTGACTCCTATGTGTCTGCCAGTGTTTTAATTATTTTATGAACACTGTTTCATTTAGCATTTATGTGAAGCACATACCAGTATTATTCCCACATTTTGGATCAGTAGGGTGAAATTTATATAAATTACATAACTTGTCCAAGGTTATACAGCTAGTTTAAGTGACAGACCTGGGTTCAAAACTAAAGTTGGCTCTGGAGCTCATTTGAATCCACTATGTTGAGTGCTTCTCAGGATGGATTGGTTAGAGAAGGAGGAGGGCATCTATAGCTTCAGTTGTAAGAAACAGGAACATCTAACTTGCTGTGACTTAAGCCGCTGGGAGTTTGGTTTTCTCTCTTGATAAGAGTCTTGAGTTGGGCTGCTGTGGGCACACTCTCAACAGTTTGGGATGCAGTGTAGTCTTCCTGCCTTTTCTCTCACACCTCCAGATGTGAGATGGTGCACACCTCCAGACATCATATCCGTTTGTATGCAGGGACTGAAAGATGCAGAAAGTTGGTGCCAGCATTATCACATTCTAGCAAGAGAAAAAATGCTTTTCAGAACTACAAAAGCAGATGCCACCCACTCCTCTCTCATTGGTGAGAATGGAGTCATCTGACCTCTGCTAGCTGCAAGACAGGCCGAGGCAAGCAAGAATATCTTTCCAGGCTCTGCATGGAAGAGAAGAATGGCTCATTCAACTGTGGGGTGGGCATTGGGGGGTCAAGGAAGAGGGGAAGACACTGGAGAGGAAAGGCACAATTACAAGGGTGGATCTCCCTCTCCTTGTGTGCTGTAACAGAATACCACAGCCTGGGTAATTTATGAAGAACAGAGTTATCTCTCAGTTGTGGAGGCTAGGATGTGCACGCTCAGGGTAGCAGCTCTGGTCTGGTAGCAGTCTTCTTGTTGTGCCCTTATGTAGAGCAGGTAGAAGGTCAAGCTAGACAAGAGAAGCCCCTGTTATAACGGCTTGAGTCACATTGAAAAGGAGATATTGCCTGGCCTAATCACCTGTTAAAGGCTCCACCTCTCTCACAGTAGGATTTTGGAGGGGACACACATGGCAGATGGGGAAGCTTGGCTGGGTGCGCATCTGGGGCTTGATGATGAACTGCTGGGGGAATAGATTGGAAGACACCTGGGCTCGGGTTACAGTTTTGTCTACACAGGCACGCACTGCTGTTTTCATGCTCCTGACAGCCACAATCTTTGGCTCCTGGCTTTAACGAGATACATATGTTAGTGACTTTAATTTGCTAAATTTCAAAGATCTCTTCCCATGCCTTGGGGCTGGATTCCATTGCAGGAGAGAAGGTTCTAGGTTCTTATAGGAAGAGATCCTTTGTGCTCAATTTAATGCAGATTGTATCGCTTTTAATATATAATGGAAGAATTCTTCATTTTTCTATTTCATTTTCTCATTGACAATGTCTTTTCTATAAGATGAGAGAATCTGTCATTGATTAAAGGGATTAAAACCAAGAACAATGACAATGGGGGTGGGGTCAGTGACAGGATATGGTTGATTTATTATTATTGCAACATTTTCTTTAACATTGAATTATGTTTTAGTTGAAAAGAAAAATATTTAAGGCCACTGGAGAAGAATATATGGTCAAGTTACAATGACAGTGGTGGGTCTGAACAAATATAATTGCCAGAAACTTCCAAGGTGGATCTATTGACAGCAGGCTTGGGGGTGGATTTTGGGGGCCCCACCTTGGCTGTACCTTACTTTGAGACCCCCCTCTTATCACAGGTGAGACCAACTGCCACCAGATGAGTCCTGAGGGACCCTTGGATTCTTTCAGCCTCTGTAAGGAAATGCTGTTCTCATGGTGACATATATGTCATGCCCAGATCACTACAACCAAGTCAGGATGCAGGTCTTCAGTACCCCTTCTGGGAGGGGATTACTTCATGGGGATCTCTGGGCCTATCCCCTTTCCTCAGCTGGGGGATGGAGGAGACACCCTTTTCAATCTGCAGAGTAACCGAAAGTCCAGAGAAGTCCTCCAGGACCTTCTCGTGAACTCTCCCTGGCATCAGACTGCCTTTGCCTGCCACTGGACCCTGATGTTAAGTATCACTGTCATCTTCTCTGAGACTAAGCACCTTCTCCACTCCAAGTTCAGGAATTTGACCAACACTACGTGAAGCTGCAGGGAGACACCGGGTGCTGTGGCCTACACTACAGCTGTCTTCCCTGGATGGCCCAGTGTCCAGCACTCCTGTCATGTGACTGTCTATGGTCACACAGCCATAGTCCACCTCTCCAATGATCTCCAGGACCTTCCCGAGACACCATCACACCTCTCCTAGGGCAGAAATCACAGAAGCTGCTCAAAGTCATTCAAAGACTCTCTCTGTTAGCAGACTCTGGTTTGCAAATACATGTGTTCTTACATTTGCATTCTATATTACTAGCCTATAATCTTTTCAAAAAGCAGACAAAACTCAAAGTTTAATGAGAAAAATTCAAGCATGCATAACATGACTCAGACACTCATTCACTTACTGAATTCCTCTCCAGGAGGCCCCCATGCAGAGTTAGCCCTATGGTAGGTGCTTGAGAGCACACAGATAGAAGCCAGGGCCTGTCTGCCAGAGTTTTGGAAGTCAGGAATTAAGAACTAAGAAAGTAAATGTTGAAGGAAAATACTGTGGAACCTGATAAGAAAATAATAAATACTGATCTCCTTTGAGACAAGCCAGAAATTGGTCCCCAAAAACTAAGCCTTAAAAAATTGTCCCTTCCACTGTCTTCCAATTCTTGCTTTTCTGGTAGGCCAGATGAGAGCTAACTGAGTCCTACCATATTTACCTGTATCTGCCAGGATGCCCTATGGCACTCTAAATGGCATTAATTCAAATTTTCTCTATCCCCTAATACAGAGATGTCCCTGGACATCACTCATGCTACTTCTAGCACAAAGTGGTCTTTTCACTCAAAACCTATTCACCAGTTCAAGGTGAAGAAATCCTTACCTAATTCAGGAAGCTGGTGCTGGGTTCCCAAGTGCAATTATCCACTCTATGGAACGGACATCATTACCAGTGTAGATCTATAGCCAGGATACTTGGATTCAAATCCATGATTGCTGCATGCCCTTGGGCAAGTTAGTTAATATTTTTATGTCTCCGTTTCTCCATCTGTAAAATGGGGTCAAGAATACAATGTATCTGGAGCATTCTATGATTTAATATGCACATGGCTTAGAGCAGGGCTTGGCATACACTGAATGTTATTTGAGGGCTGTCATTTTCATCATCACCATCATTGATATTATTGGTTGATCCCATTGTTGCAAAAACTGATCCAAATGCCCTTGCATTATTATAATTTCTCCTCCTTCCTCCTTCATTATGCCATAAGATGTGTTAGCTTTTGATTGCTGTGGTAGGAAGTTACCACAAACTCTTTGATTTAAGCACTATGAGTTTATTACCTTACATTCTATACGTCCAAAGTCCAACATGGGTCTCACTGTGTGGAGTCAGGTTCTTTTCTGGAGGCCCAAGGAGAGAACCCACCATTTGCTTTCTCCAGCCTCTAGAGACCACCTGCATTTCTTGGTTCATGGTCTTTTCCTTCCATCTTCAAAGACAGTTGCATTGCTCCTGTCTACACATTCTTCTGTAGTTTTGCCTCCCTCTCTGACCAGAGTCAGGAAAGGATCTCCAGTTTTAAACAGATTTGTGGTTAGATTGTGCCCACTCAGATTGGTTAATCCAGCAAAATTTCCCCATCTCAAGACTCTTAGCTTAATCACACCCACAAAGTCCCATTCTCCATACAAGGTGACGTAATCACAGGTTCTAGTGATTCAAATGGTAGACATCTTGTGTGGTCGTGACTCTGTCTACCACAAGGTCCTTGAAGACAGATCTCTCCCTAGCTGCAACTCCCTCATGAAGGTTGGCATAAAAAAGAACTCTTAAATGTTGTGGAATTGAGTCCAGTGCTCACAGTGCCAGGGAAGAAAGACTCCAGGAGAGTTTTGAAAAGGAAGTTGTTGTTTTGTTTTCTGGAATATATTTACTTAATATTATTATTGGAATGAACTGTTACATTTTGGGAGGTTAACATCTCAACCTGGAAAAGAATATTTCTTGATCTCAGATTTCAATCATGCTAAATTTTTAACAACAAAATAGTTTATTGGCAGGAGTGCCAAAGCCCACAGTATTTTCCAGTTGTCCTACACAGCCTCCTAGAAATTTCAAGGTGTAGAGTGGCATTACAATCCATGCTCTCCAGAGAAAGGAACCTAATGCATAGTGAGGCTAAGTCATTTGATCAAAGTCACTGTGTAATCCAGAGTCCAAAACTGAAATTTTGAACTCTTAGTATCTTAATGAGTGAGATAGTCCTTCTTCACAGTTTGTGATTTCAAAAATCCATTTTTAGGTTTGGCTAGGATACTCTGATCATTCCCTTCTCATTATTAACCACTGAAGTTATGCCCCAATCATGGTCTTCAGTCTTTGACATCTTCTCCTAATATGGCCATAATACGAATGACATAAACCCATGACCACAGAGACGATAGTGCAGGAGAGTTAGGGGGCGTGTTTGGGGAATGGCATACACTTCAATTTTGCAATACCATGGAGTCTAAGTGCAGAATTGGGGGCCCATTTATTCAGTAGTTATTGAATATCAGTAAGTGTTTGGGGATCCCCACATCCCTCAGGGAATCTTATATGGTCTCATGCAAACCATTCTTCAAATAAATAATAATGTGCATGAAGAGTGTTACCAAAGAAGGATCACAGGCTTCTCTGGGAAGGGGAGACTGATGAAACTGGAAGCCTTTCATATAATGCCTTGAGAACCAGGCTAAAGGATTTCCACTGAGAGCCATTGCAATCATAAAATCACAATGCGATGAGAGCCTGAACCGGGGTTGAACCTATGGGAAGAGAAAGGGAAGGATCAACTAGGTCATGATAGCAACATGTCTCAACCCATTGTTCTAATTCTTTGGTGTTCCAGTGATTATTTAGAAATGTGGAAGAATTAACCAATTTGAATTCCAGCTTTGAAGATCCATTTGGCAAACCAGGCTGGCACCATAGACAATCTCCTTGTGACACAACTCCAGAGTCTATATTTAAATACATCTTACATTGTTACTTTAAAAAAAGAAAAAGAAAAGTCCTGTTATAAGTTTAGTTTAATTGGCTGAGTTACAAGGGCTTTAAAAAGCACCTCCTGGGCAGCCTGCTTCAAGCTGCATGTCGTGGGAGATGCCACTAAGCAGTTTATATGCCACTTGAGGGGCACACCCATGAAACCACAAAAGGATAATGTGATTAAAAATATCATCAAGTGCCAGGCTGTGTGGCACAGGCTACCAGTACTGTGCGGGTTCAAGAGGAGGTCATGAGAAGAGGGTGTAGGTCGACTTCCTGCACCCCAATTTTTCTCCAACTTAAATGCCTATGAAGATTTTTACTGTGAAAATGCTTTCCTCTTGCTCAAATATTTTTCTCTTGTCATTGTCTTTGAAGTGGGGGGAAATGTCAGGCCCCTTAGTTTTGCTCGAAGGATCGACTTTCCACCACTGAGACTCATCCCACAACAGACTTGCATGTGGGCACAGTAGTGAGCGCGGGTTGCTGCAGAGGCTCATGCGGAATCTGGGAGACCCTCTTCCTGTAGCATCCCAGAGGGGATTCCTGTGCCATCCAAGAGTTTCCACGAATCAACTTCTGAAGCTCTGTGTTCTGATCTAAGCTCACATGACTAACAAAAATGCATTATTGAAACGCTATGCTTGTTGAGGGTGAACCCCCACGTAAACTCAGCTCTTGCACTATATAGAGTCTGTGCCCTTGATTAATCACTCCGGATAGGGGTGAAAATGCAGAAACGGAGTACTGAGCACTCAGAGGCATTGAAAGAAAGCATGCATCATATTACCCCAGTTCATAGTTTCGCTTGGGATCCTTCCTGCATGTCATGGAAAGTTTCTTTAAAGAAAGGGCAATCTCTGTGGCTCTGAAGAGCAGCGACGTGCAGCCGTGGGTGGGCCACGCATTTAGCGTGATTCGCTCATAGTTCATTGCTTCCTTTGGCTTGTAGGGTAGATCTGTAGGTGCTCTTGGCTTTAGCACCTCCCACAGGTGTCTCTGTGTTTCTGGGTTCATCCCTACGTGCTCTTCCCTTCCCACGCCACTCACTGCCAACCATGGGCATTTGCCAGTGATCACAAAGTCTTCACGAGGCAAAGTGCAATTGCTTACCTCCACACACTGACCTCTGCACTTCGTGGACAGTGGGTGAC
Organism: Aplodontia rufa; assembly: GCA_004027875.1. NCBI lineage: Eukaryota > Metazoa > Chordata > Mammalia > Rodentia > Aplodontiidae > Aplodontia > Aplodontia rufa. Next base: position 88,478 of record PVKS010001689.1, read on the forward strand.
TTTAAGAAATGTGAGAAATTAGCTTCTAAGAATGAACTTGTAGTATTAATGTTAGAAATGCTACCTGGTCTATTCATTGTCTAGGTTGCTAGGATTTTCTAGGCATTATCAGATGTAGTATCTTTACCTTACACCTCTGACAGGAGTTAAGTGCTTTGTTTGGAAAATTCAGAAAAATTAATTATAGTTTTCAGATTCCCTCATCTACCCCAACACTGCCAGAATACTTAAGAATCTCAGAGGAATTATAAGAATCTCAACACCAGGCTGAGGATCTGGAGCCTTGACCCCTGAAGATTATTGCCCTAAATTATCTCCAAAGGGCTCATATCAGAGTTGCTGGGTAGGGCAGCATCTGCTATTCTGTAGAATTTGGACAAATTTTGGAAGATTATCATTTAATTCTGGTTGTATATAATCTTAGATTGTTCAAATCCTTAAAGCAATTGAAAACTGCTGACTTAGGTCTAACTCTCTTATTTCACATGGAGGAAACTGAATCTCAAAATGGTTAAGTGATTTCTAAAATATCACAGAAAATTTTGGAGGTAAAACTAGAATAGCAGTTACTGAAACGGGAAGTGGCTGATCTGAGGGTCAGTTCATGATACTGACCTATGTATTTTCAGTTCAGCCATTTTACATTTTTGGCATTGCCTCTATATTTCACCACAAATCAAGCACACTTTGTCTAGTCCTTCCTGGGGAAACCAATTCACTTTCTATACTGCCTCTTGGAAGCCCTACCTGCTTGAAGTCACCCAGAGTTGCCAGAGCAAAACTCTATTTCTAATAGACTGAATCATTTATATAGCAATTCCTTGATTTTTTTCCAGTTTACTTTTGTGCTTGTCAAAATGTACGCTTTTATGCAATGCCTTATTTAGTTCTCACGACACCTGATGAGAAAAATGTATATTATATATTTAGCAAAGTATATGTAAAGGTTGAAGTTGAGAAAATGTGTCAACTATTTTATTATCCAAATGGCCACAGGAGATCACTTTGGAACCGTTCAAATTTGTTTCTTTCCTGAATGAACAGATATGTTTTCTAATTAGGCAAATGCAAAGCTGTTACAATCTTTCAACATCCTGTAGTATGCTTAGCTGGAAAAGAGGAGGACAAATTTGTATAGGTGCCAAGGGGACCCCTGGGAGGCAAAGGAGACCCTTGCTCTAAATGACCTCTTTTAGATCTTCTGTGATAGCTTGAGCTACTTGCACTGATGTCTGTTAGTGAGAAAGACTTTTTAATATCTGAAGCCATTGGTCTGGTCTCAACCAGAACCCAGAAATCCTGCTGGTGGGCACATGAGTGTGACCACTGACATCCCTGAGAAGGAAGGCCTAAGCGAGGAGACCCACTGCAACCAGCAACAGGAACTGGACCAGAAAAGGCATCAGCTCCATTCCAAAAAGAACGAGGGGACTGTGTGGTGTAGAACCATTTTCATCAGCAGTACCTCTGGTGACAAGACACAAAGGCAGCTCTTTTGGGAACCACTAAAGGACACGCCAGGCCCCCTGTTCTCTCCCTCCTGACATTGGGAATGATGATTGGTCTCAATGGCTGAAGTGCTTGGATAATTCCAAGCAAGGGAAGTCAAGAGGAAGATGCTAATCCCATGGTAATAGGAATCATAGGGTCCCCAGGAAGGTGCCTCTGGTTACCTACAGATAGGGGGAGGCATAGTTCTAGGTGAAAAATTTAAGGATTGTGCCTAAGGTCACAGGGCTAGGCAGAACCCAGGACACCTGTCTTCCTCGGTGAGCAAGCACCCTGCTCATCCTCCTCAGCGGAGCAAGCTCAGGTCCAACTCCTAATGGCTCTGCCTTAGCCATGATCCCCATTTCTCATGCCTGTGAGAGGAAATGTGCCCTTGCAGCGGTGGAAAATCATAAATCTTCCAAACCTTTCTCCTGCCCATGAAGTCGGCTGTTTCCCATCTAATTCTTCATACTGTTAGGGGTGGTTCTTGGAAACCATCAGATGCATCCTCTACAGGCCCTCAGGCACAGTCCTGGAGTGCTGAGAGCCCGACCTGCTTGGGGGAGTCAGGAGGAAAAAGGTGATTCTCCTTCTCCAGACCCTTCCCTGAGAGACTGCGAGTGAGACCAGGGCACCCAGCGCAGTCTGCAGGGCCCCTGGGAGTGCATTGTCCTGGCTCCTGCAGACTTCCATTGTGGTCCATCTTATGCATGATAATGGCAGTTTAGTTCTTTTCCCTTGAAGATAGCTTTTAAATTTGCTCTGTTGGCCTCTTGATGAAATAGCTTCATGCATATTAATGACATCTTTTATTTACTGAGCAGCACCATTAAGCACTTTGAAATTCCAGATTCCACCGGAGGTCTCCGGGGAGACATGCCAATACCTCCAGACTTACTGGATGAATGGGAAACTGAGGAAACAAAAAAAAGCTCAGTAACTTCCTGAAAGCAACAGAGAAAGTATCTGAACTACATATGCTGTCCGCCTAGCAGATGGTTCTGGTGTTGAAGAGGCAGTACTAGCTTGGCCTTCCTGAACAGCAGGTCATTCTTACAACGGGCTTCTACGGAGCCCTTGCCATGTGCCCAGCACTGTGCAGGACGCCAAGTGGGGCGGAAGATGAGAACAAGGCTATTAAGGCACAAAGGTACCCAGAGGAGCATACTGCATTCAAGGAAGAGTCAAGTCTCTGCCAAGCCGAGTAAAAGGTCAGGGTGCAGAAAGAAAGATCCAGAAGGTCACAAGGCACCCCACTGCTGAAGATTTGAGGAAGTGTTACCCCCAAATGCTCATTCTTTTATCCAGTAATTCCACTTTGAGGAGAGCAGCCCTTAGTAAAAATGAATTGCTTCTGAATGACTTGGAAAAGGTGACCTGGGTTTAATGAGAGAAGAATCTGTAGACCAGTGACTTCATTTTTATAAAGGGTATATGTGCATGCTTGTGGAATTGTATGCAGACGTTTTGTATATTGGTAAACAGGTGGGGTAGGTAGGTAGGTGATAGGAGATAGGAATGAGAGACAACCAGAGAAATTTAAGGGATTTCAGGAAGAATACACATGCAATTGGCAATGAGGGGAGGAGTAGAAAGGGGCATACTCTTGTTTTTAATTTCACATAATATTTTAAGACTCAGATTACCACTGTGTTTTACCATTTTAAAAATAAAACATTCAAAATTGAATACCTAAATGCATTGCCCCAATCTCAAGGATTGCAAGATTCAAGGATTCTCAAGAATGCAAGAGAGAAGACAAAAGCATTGACTATGCTACCTGAAAGAATAAAAAAGACACTCTGAGTCCATGAAGGGTGCTTTCTAGAAAAGGTACATGTAAGGTGAAGAGTTCGCATGTTGGAAGAAAATTTCACTCCAGGGACCTGGACAAGGTCTCCATTGCTCCCTCTGCAGCCCCGGCTGAGAGCACAGGGTCTCTGTGGGCCCCGGAGAAGTCCCTCTCATCTGTGCCCATCTCAAGAGGAAACCAAAGCCAGTCCCAAGCCCCTCAGGTAGGAAAGCATCAAGCCAACTCTTAGAAAGCCCCTGTTTTGTCCCCTCCTGCTGCCTTCCTGTCTGGAAGGCAGCCATCAGCATGAAGGGGCCAAAGCCGGAGAAGATGGTGGTAGCCTCAACAATTGGAATTTTCCCTGAAATTTAAGCTTTTTCTGACCGTGTTGACACTGACTCTCAGGTAACATAAAAGAAATTAAATTAGCATTGCACACTTACGCATGCGCAGCAGAACCCCTGAGGTAGCTCACTGTGGAGCTAGGAGGGCAAGCAGGGGCCTGCTGTGGTCCCACTACTAGGGGAAAAAAGTCCTACTGGCAGAAATGCGTGTACAATTATTAACAGTTCTAAGTAAATACTACATGTGGAGGGTGGGGAGGGCAAAGACAAGGCCTCATGCTGACTGGAAAACCTAAGATGGCCTTACTGGGGAGGAAGTGCTTATGCCAAATATGAAAGGATTGGACTCTGATGGGCAGAGAATGTGGGCAGGGTATTCTAGAAAGAATCAATGCAGAAGAATCCAAAATTCAAATAGCTCCCTTACTCTGTTTGATGCTGCTCTGAGCATCTCACATGTATGGAACAAATAAATCCTCCTATCAATCCAGTGTGGTAGGCCCCAGTATTGTACCCATTTTATGCATATGGGAACTGAGGCATGGAAAAGTTAAGTAATGGTTCTATCTTCTCAGAGAGAGGATATAGTAATACTGGTTTTTCAAACCTAGGGAGTCTGGGTATAGAGTCAAGTTCAAAAACTGTAGTAAGTGGAGAAACAAGGGGCTCCAAGTGTCAGGTGGGGAGCACCAGAGGTCAAGAGCACAGGCATCGCCCAGGTGTGGTGGTATACCTTGGAAGGTGAGCAGGTGCTGTAACTTGGCAGTCCATGGAAGTTGGGTAAAGGCCTGGCAATGCAGCAGAAGGAGCTGAAAGCCCCTGGACATGTTTCAGAAGAGGAAAGACCTACTCTGTGTGCACTCTTAGGAAAATCCCTCTAGTGAGGATGAAAGACTAAGTTTGAGTGACACAAGAAGAGGATTCAGAGGCCAGGTAGGCAGGAGGTACTGCGGCTCTGCTGAAGCAATCAGTGGAAGGGAGAGGCCCTGTACAGAGGAGAAAACACTTCACCTTCCATTTGTTTCCACCTTGCTGTCAGCCCGCAGGAGGAAGTGAATGAGGAAGACCAAGGTGCCACCCTGAGAACTGGCGACAACCAGCAGGAGTGAGCATCTTCAAACAGCCAGGGGCCTCTTCTTTGCTCCACCGAGGTGTTTGATTTTCAAAACAATCCTGTCTGCACCCTCTCCCTGCACCTTCTCTCTCCCCTGACTTAGAAAGGAGACACCTGTTGGTCCTGAGTTCTAAGTGCCTGAGACAGTGTTTTGAGCACCTCAGGCACCTCAGGGGTTTTGGCCTTTGCTGACCCAGGTTTTGCAGGAGGCAGTTTGGAGAATTCCTGGGGGGCTGGAAGCAGAGGACGCTGGGCCTGGCCCAGTTTGCTCTGCTCCATTTGTAATTTCCTCACACTGTAAATCGCAGACATTATAGCCGGGCACTCTCTTTATGGCTTACTTTCATCTTGAAATGTTCCCGTGCTACATTTTCATGTAACTTATGCACCTCCAATGTTGTAAAAACTGCCGTAAAAGTCAATATAAATGCAATAATGTCACGTCAGTCAAAGGCAGCTGAGCAGTCCTTTTGAGCAAACAATTGGGAAACTAGAGGGAAAACTCAATTGCTCCATGTTGCAAATTGATTAAAGATATGAATCAGAAAATTAAAGGGCTTTTGGAGTTTAGGTTATTACTAACAGCTTTACTTTATGGAGCAATTACTTTGATTCTATCTCAGTCCAGTAAAGTGACTGCCGGCATATGGCGAGATAGCGCCCTGTGTCTTCCTTATTAATGTGAATTACTCAAGATGCAGCTAAATGAATGCATACATGCATCTCAGTGATGTGGATTCATTTCGTAAGTCCTATATTTAAACCTGTAAAGAAATAATGCATCATTACGGTCACATCTTTGTCATCCTGAACTTGCATGGTATTCTCACCAGCCAGGAGGACCAAGCCAATTTTCAAATAATGAGACTTTACAGCAGTCACAGACATGCTGAGTTTGTTTGCATTTAAGCTACCTTGGAAGTGCCAAGAAGGATGTGGTATCCTTAACATGGGCTGATTTGTGCCACCACCAGCCTTGGGCTGAGGACTGAAATGCCATCTTCATCTGATGGTCTCAAGTCTCTGAAAGTCCATAATTAGCCATTCCTTTAGTGCTTAAGACTTTTTGTACTAAGCTCCTTGTATAAGCATCATAGAATCAAATAAACGTGAGTGTGGGGGAAAAAATCTTAGCAATAATTAATTTGGCCCTTTGGGCCTTGGCAGCCAGGAAGCTAAGAGCTAAATTTAATATTCAGTTGTAGTAATTACCCTGTGCTAGATTCCTGGCCTAGTATGGGGCCCAGCACATTCAGTGAGTGCTCAGGGAAGGAAAGCTGAATAGAGGAAGGAGAGATAATGAATAATAGTCGCACTTGTTGTTGCTTACTGTGAGTGAACGCTCACCCATGTGCCAAGAGACTCAACATTACCATAATTAATCCCAACAATAGTCTTCTCAGCTATTTCCAGGACCATTTCACAGATGAGGTAGCAGGCTCAGAAACGTAAATTTCTTGCCCATGTTCACCTACTCTGGATTTAAAGCCAGGTCTCTATAACCTCAGAATCAGTACTTTAAACTCTCTCTCATTCCAAAGGAATGATTACACTGGGGGACCAAAGTGGGGTCCTCAAAAAACTTGAAATTAGGGAACTAGGATTTCTGTAAGTGTTAATTTGGAAATACATAGTATATCAGAACAGATATTATCTGTCTCCTTGTAGAGAGGAAGGTTTCCAAACAATTAGGTCTTAATTATAAATGGATTAGAAGTTTTAAGATGTCTTATGAAAACTGAATCAGACAGGAAGAGTGTTGTTTAGTAGCACATATACCAATATGATAATAAATAAGAACCAGATGTTCCGGGGAGTGCACACCTGATAAGAGTCTGGGAGACCGCAGCATTGCATGGACTTCACCCATCACAGTCTAATTGGTGTCTGAATTCCCTTGTTCTGGTCCCGCGCTCACCAAGCAGCCTTCTTTGTTTGGCTTTGGCATTCTCAGTGTGTGTGTCTACAGGCAGAAATTTGCTACCTGCCTGCAATCCGATTGGTACAGGAGTTATGGTATTTGGGGTAAATTAATTAATGAGCTGTCTGATTTATATGATGTCTCTGAGGTTAATTGGAGGCAATTTCTAGCCAGCCTACTCATTTCTGGGGACTGGCTCAATCTCGTTCCTGATTCTGCAAGGCTACAAAGCAGATCCTGAACTGCAAAGTTCCCCAACGTTAGACAGCAAGCCTTGGAGGCCCCAGGGCATTCCAGCAATCCAGCTTTCCTTTCATACCAGGGCTTGGATTTATTTAAAAATATTCAAATTATTTGTTCTCCTTTCTTTTGCAGTGACTCTGAGTCTTCATGTCACTATTTATTTGTTTGGCTTTAGAGATGCCTTATGAATAAGTTATTTCAGTTCTTTAAAATAAGTATTTTTTAAATAAACAGATATGCCTATATAAGAAAAACTCAAATCAGCAAGTCCCTTGTGGAGAAAAAGAGAGAACAAGAGTGAGAAAGAGGCAGCTCATCTAGCACCCTGCTATTAGCAGGGTCCTAAAGGTATAAGATACACAGAAGTCACGGTGGAAACTAGCAAAAATAATCAGAAAGGCAGTTCTAAACCCTTTCTCTAAAAGTTTTGCCAAAGGAAGGTCCAGTTGTCCCGTATCCATCCATCCATCCATCTATCTGTCCATCCATCTATTCTAACCAATGCTAAGAATCAGTCATATGTCAAACACTGTGGATCCTGCCAATGCAGGTGGAATGCTATTAGCAATGTAGTCCAACTCACCTCTTGCTAAGTGCTGGACATCTGTCACATCCAGATATACTCATCTCACAATTATATGAAGGATATCTGGGGCACCCTACACATTTGTTTCCACTCAATGCCTTATTCATCTCTCCTGTGACTCCTCATGCCCTTTTCCTTTCCTGTACCTCTTTTCTGCAGAGAGACCAATGAAACTGTAACAGAGGGGAACAATCTTTTAATTAAAGCATCCAGTTTTCAGATAAAGTGTTTGAGTATCAGAATCTGGGGATTCCCATTGTCCTCCAGTCATTCCAGAGACTTTAAGTGTAACTAGTCTTTAGAATGTACCTGGAGATTTCCCCAGGACCTTGGGGTAGCCAGTTTGTGAGGCTGCACTGTACCCTTGATACTGCATTCCTGTGCTTTGTCACCATCTCTGTAACTCTTGATTTGCCTTTTCTTCTTCAGATCCTATAATCTTTTTGTCAAAAAAAGTTGCTTTAAAAAGTTAGTCATCATCCTTCTAGATAATAATCCACAGCTTCTGCATGGGTTATGATTAGATAGTGTTATGATCTTAATATATGGGACTCCAATGTGACTATATTTGGAGACAGAGACTTTCTGCAGGTAATTAAGGTTAAATAAGGTCTGAATGCTCTGTGCAGGATAATTTCAGCATCAGAGGAAGAGAACCTGTTGGCCTCTTGGGACTTCAGGAACCTTCATGGGCATCTCATCTTCATGTTTCTTGATTAGTATGCATGTTCACTCTTATGTGGCCTTTTCTCAGCAGACACAGCTTGCTGCCCAACGGACAGGTAGACTACTAGAAAAGGGAAGAAGTTTTTAGTAAATCTTGAATTTGCTCTGTTGGAACAGCACGGAGAGGATGCCATTTCTGCATAATTTAATTCCTATTCCTTCATGAGCTACCTATTCATTTTCATCCATTCATAATTATCCTTTCAACTCTTCAAACATTTATTGAATTATATTTAACACCTCATCTACCCAGTCACAAACCGCTGGTATTTTAAGCTTTCAAACTTTGTACATTTTCTTTAAGAGCATACAATTTTATTTTGCTCTTGTAGAAGTTGCTTTAAGGGCTGGAGCAGTGACTTAGCAGTTATGGTGCTTGCCTGGCATGCACGAAGACTCAGGTTGTTTCAAACCCCAGCACCCACATACACAGCTAAGTGTCAGAGCAACAAAAGCCATGGGGAAAATTCAATACAAAAAAAAAAATTCAATTCTCTCTCTCTCTCTCTGTCCTTCTCTCTTTAAAAAATAAAATAAAATAAAAATTGCTTTAAAAAGTTAGTCATCATCCTTCTAGATAATAATCCACAGCTTCTGCATGGATTATGATTAGATAGTGTTATGATCTCAATATATGGGACTCCAATGTGACTATATTTGGAGACAGGGTCTGTCAGCAGGTAATTAAGGTTAAATAAAGTCTGAAGACTAGAGTCCTAATCCAGTAGGACTCTGTTCCTATAAGAAGAGGAAAAGACATCAGGAATGTGTGCATACACATGGAAAGGATGTAGCAAGAAGACAGCCATCTGCAAGACCAGGAGAGAAATCTCAGAACAAACCAAACCTGCTAACACCTTGACAATGACTTTCCAGCCTCCAGAACTGTAAGAAAATGAATTTTTGTTATTTAAACCATTCAGTCTGTGGTACTCTGTTTTGACAACCTGAATGACAAATGCAGATGATAAGAAGGGATAACATAAGGTAGATAGATAATAAGTTTATAAGAAGAAACTTACAAAATATGAAAATGCATATATAACATTATTAGTATTAGTGTCTTATAGAAACAGACAATTTAAAATACCCTTTCATCAGCTTATCTCATTTTGAAACTCATTAACATCATAAACAAAAATACCTATGGCTGTCATCCCCATTTTGCAGAGGAAGGAAAGGAGACTTCACAGGGACTTGCGAATCATTCAAGGTATTCCAGTTAGAAGAAACTGGAAATTGAACTCTTTAAACCAAGTAAGACTTCCATACCCACAATGGCAGGAAAACATGTGTGACAAAAACCAAAAATAGTTTTCAGAGCATTGGATTAGTAGAATGTCAAGCTTAATGCATGGGTGTTTGACATCTTAACCTTACTACTTCCTTCCAATTTCAATACACCCAGTATACATTCTGTACTTAAACACAAAGCAAATTCTAAGGCCATTTCAACATTCTAAGCAAAATTATCAATTTATTTTAAAGGTTGTTCAGACAGTAAATTCTCTAGTACATTTGAAATTTGATTCTTAGAAAAATGATTTCATACATTTTCCACAAACTCATCGATTGTACAAAAAAAAATAACTCTTCTAGAATTCAAACAGAAAATCCTAAAGAGATACTGACGAGAAAACAAATGGCATGTGGCCTTCTTTAATGGACTATAGTGTCCTCTAACCTGTGACTAAATATTCACACATTCTGGCCTCATTTACTCATCTGTCTTGAGATTTAAATGTGTAACAGAAATTTGCTTTGCAAATACTCAGAGATTTCTCTGATAAACATATCTATCTTTGTCTATTCCATCTTCTTAGAATTCCTCCCCTGCCGTGCTTCCTCAGTAGTTCCAGCCCCTGAGCAAAGGGGATTCATTAGAGAACCTGACTCTGCTGACCCCAGTTGGTTATTCTTGTAATGTGGGCCTGTTATATTAATATAATCAAAACACTTCCGGTGCAGTTTTGGATTCCATTTCCAAGAGAGGAGAAACTCCCTGGTGCTGTGATCCAAGACACTGGCATTGTGGACAACCATGTCCCCCATTATAAAAGAAGCCACTCTATGGTAGGAGAAAACTGAGTTGACTCAGATCAAAGCATAAATAAAAGAGGAAGAGGAAGAAGGTGGAACTGTAACTCCTGATTCCAAATGTCCCTGAGGTCCAGCACACCCATCCCTTCCAGCACTCAGTTGAGCTACTAAGTTCCCTTTGTATGTGGACCAGCTGAGTAGAATCTGTCAATTGTGAACAAAAGATCCGTCCTATCAATGAGGTTCTGGGAGTATATATCCTACAATCTTTTGAAAAGTTGGTGTCATGACTGTCTAGATTTACATAGTTAACACTTAGCTGGCAAGAGTCACTGTATAGGAAAGGATCAGTAGGTAGGAAGGTAGGAAAAACAAAAACAAAAACAAAAACAAAAGCGAAACCCTCTCCCAGTTTTGCCAGTACGAACTTTGTCCTGCAGAAGAAAGCTTCTCCAATGCTCTGAAAAGTCTTAGGCACGGTCTAGCCTTTTGACCCTTTGTAGTAAATATGGGATACTTTGATTTGTTTTTTATTTCTTGCCTTCTTCAAGCTTTCTAAGGCCCACAAAAGGCACTAGTCCTTGCAGCAAGGCCCTGATCCCCGGGAGAAAGGGATTTGAGCTTTATTATTCTTATACCAGTGAGGAACTGGAGGTCTTGGCCTGATCCACCCAGAAATCTCAGCCCTCCTAGGACCCCTGTTTGGCAGAATGTGGGACTAAAAAAAAAAATTGGTAGAGCTTGTCCAAACAAAGTCTCAGTTTCCCGACAAGCAATTGAAACTTGGGGTTACGTGTTGAGGTAGATTGCAGACTCTTTTAATGGCATTCAGAGACATGGTTCTCCAACCAATTGGCATTCAGGAAATGTTTATCAGTTCTGACAGCCACAAGTTCCACCCTGGCCAATTTTAGCTCCTATGACTGGAAATGACTTAGATGTTTGAAATTCTGTAAAACACAGGCTACTTTTGAAATGGAGCCACAGAATTACAATGGTATTTTGGCTTAGCTCTTAGGCAATTTAGGTCAAACTCCTCTCTCTTCTGAACAGGGAAAAGTTTCCCTGAAAGGACTGATGATAAATTTTCAATAAATCTGCTGGGTGGCGGGAAATAAGAGAAGAATTTTTTAAATGATTTATGAACCCGAGTGAAATGATATTTTCATTGCTGTCCACTTTCCATAATTTTTCTCTCTTCAATTCCCTTTAGTGTCTTTTCAAGGAAATAGGAGAAAGGATCCAGCATCCTTTGGGGGATGCCTCCAAAATAGTGATCATAGGACCATATATATGCAAACATCTGCTCCTACATGGAAACAACCTTGCTTGGGAGCAACCAATAAATCTGTAAGTGTGTTTGTCTTGGTGTCGATAGAGAAGGAGATGTTTTACCTAAATACATTTCTTGAGATGGTTCCTTCTTTAAGGACTTTAAATAAAACAATGTTTATGTGTGATTTTTATACTCAGGATGGAAAGTAACTTTCATTCATTCTTCATTTAGCCATCTGCTCTTCTATTTTGCAATATTTAGATTTAGCTGCACCCCTATGACGCCCTACAAAGGACACTGAGTCAATGCTGCAGGCTCAGTTTCCATCTGCCCTGCACATATAAAGAGGGGCTTTAACATTGGTTACTGCCCACGCATGCATATGTGCTTAATTTTCATTGAGTACTTACTTTTGGTTTATGATATTTGTCTTCCACACATTATCTCTCTCTCTCTTTTTTTTTAAATCTCAAAAATCCTTGGAACAAAAATTGTTTTTGCAGACAGACAGAGACGGAGTTAATTTTATTTTTTTATCTGATTTTTGTTTCTCTTCCACTTAATTGTATCTGTGGTGTTAGGGATCAAACCTGGGTCCTCACATGTGTCAGGAAAGCACTGTACCCCTGAGCCACCTCTCCAGCCCCTAAAATAAATATCTTAACACTCTTTTCAAAAAAGTCATGACTAATCTCAGAAAGGTGCAGTAACTGACCTGAGTCTCAGAGAGTGTGTGGCCACTTAAAACTTCATGGCCTCTCTGTCTTTGCCACCTGTTCTGTCTGCTGAACAATTGCTTTCCTTCCTCCAGCTGTAATGCTGGGAAACAGTGACTTCCATAACTAGTTTAGAAAATGTGGAATTCATTCCATGGATCAGTCACTAAGTATCAACAGGCCCTATATATGCACTATATATGGAAAGAAGGACGCTCACTAAAACCAGATCCTGGATTTGAAATAACAAGAAAGTAGAATATAAACCCACATGGAAATTCAAAAATGGTTTACCAATAAGCACTCATGACACTCCTGAAAGTGTGGTCACTATAAAGAAGTGACTAAAATCAACAGTAGGCCTTCATAGAGCTCCTGGTGAGCCCCCCTCTGTTGACCCTTTTCTGCCCAGAGCATTAGCTCCAGCTTCATTGTGAGAACCTTTGATAAACACCCACACCTCTGACAGCACATTTTTTTATTTGTTTGCATTTGGTATTTTAATTTCATTATTACTCCATGAGCACTTTAAACAGCTTGGATATTGGGGCTGGAGTGGTGGCTTGGCAGTTATGGCGCTTGCCCGGCATGTGCAAGTACATGGGTTCAAACCCCAGCACCACATATGCAAAGAAGTGTCCGAGCAACAAAAGCCATGTGAAAAACTCAATAAAAATTGATTATGTCTGTCCCTCTCTCTCACTGTCCTTCTCTCTTTAAAAAAAAGAATGCTTGATTATCATAGGCAGCCAACTTCCCTCTTTTTTTCAATTTTTTCTTCGTTTCTGCTCTTCTGTTTTGTTTTGTTTTTTTTTTTCCTCTCCTTCCTTTGCCTTATCTTTTCTCTGACTCCTAGTTCTTCTCTTACCCTGAGTTTTTCTTCTTTGTCCTTCTGGTGCTCATTTCCCTTTCTTACTGTTTTATATACACATTTCCCATTTCTCTTGTCTCCAAAGCCCAAACAGGAGTCAGAGAGGGTCAGGTCATGGCTGTCTGTGTCAAGCCTGCTACACGGTGCTGGCTTGGGATTGAGAAGAGGCACAGGGCACCAAAAGCACCAACTGCTCCTGGGCTTTTCATAGAAACCTTGTCCTCCAATGGTGTCTTCTGATTGGCTGCTTTATTTTTGGCTCTGCATATCTTGGGAGGAAGCAAAAGTTTTACCTTTATAGATCTGTTTCCCTGAATTGAAAGCTAGTTATAAACACATTACTGAAAACTTCGAAGATGAGCTGTACTAGGCAAATAGACAGGGAGAAATATCCACAGCCCTTCTGAAAGAGGCAGTGGAAGGTGACAGAGAGAGCCCATAGGAAGTCCAGGGGCTGAAGGGAAATAAGTTATTATATCTTTTAGAGCTGAGTTTCCTTTTCTTCTTTCAACCTCTACGTCTCTCTTGTTCTCTCTTATCTCTGTCTTTTCTTCTATCCCAACATACAACACACACACACACACACACACACACACAAACACACACACACACACTCCTCATTCATAGTCCAATTTTGAAAAATCTCATCACATGCTTCTGTTGCATAGAGCTATTGCTCTTGACCTAAAACTTCATGATAAAGCATCTTGCACACAGTAGGAGTTCAAGAAATGTGTGCAGAAAAGAAATCAAAGTCAGCTTTGATTTGATGTTATGAAGGAAGCTGGAATTTGAGATCTTATACTCAGCTACGGCTTTTCCAGTAGCTAACCAGCAGCCCAAATAAAATACCTTACCCTTGTAGTACTTCAGTTTTCTTTCTATAAGTGGAGGATTGAAAGGCAAGTGGATCAGATGATCTCTTAAATGTCTTAAACTCCATCTTTCTAAGAAGGAATATTTATGGTTCTGAAAAAAAATTAAAACATTGGGTTGAAATTAAGTTGAGGAAACCTAATTATTCAGTCATAGGCAATAGAGAGGAATCTTGCTCAAAGAGATTTTTCCAGTCATTCACAAGGAACACAAACTACCCTCCCTGGCAAAAAAAAAAAAAAAAAAATCTCACTCATTACACAGGCAGTGTATTAATTTCCTAGGATTGTTATAACAATCCCCACATAGCAGATAGTTTAAACAACAGATATACAAGCCACTAAATCCTGGAGGCTAGAAGCTCAAGATCAAAGTATCGATGGGGTTGTTTCTTCTGAGGACTCTGTCCTAGGTTGCAGATGGCCATCTTGTCCCTGTGTCATTACATGTATGTGTGTCCTAATCTCTTCTTCCTATAAGGCCATTAGTCACATTGGAAAGGGCCCACCCTAATGATTTCATTTTATTTTTATTCTTTAAAATTGTATTTGTTCATTCATTTGTTTTGATTCTGGGGATTGAACCCAGGAGTGCTCTAGCACTGAGCCACATCCCCACCCAGCCCTTTTTATTTACTTATTTATTTTTATTTTGAGACATGGTCTTGTTAAGTTGCTCAGGGCCTTGCTAAATTGGTGAGGCTGGCCTTGAACTCTTGATCTTCCTGCCTCAGCCTTCTGAGTCACTGGGATTACAGGCATGCACCACCTTGCCCATTTAACGACTTCATTTTAATTAATTACTTCTTTAAAGACCCTGTCTCTAAATATAGTCACATTCTAAGGTACTGGGATTAGGGCTTAAACATGAGTTTTGAAAAGAACACAATTTAGCCAGCCACATATAATGCCTAGAGTATACAGGTAGCCACCTCCAGTTAGCCATGAGATTACAGTCTCCCCTGATCTGAAGTTTGAAGAAACAAAAACATTAGATTATAGAACAGTAAAATCATGATAGAGGAAACATTAAAGTCTTTGGTTTTAATGCAGCAACTTACCTTAGAAGACTTGGCTCGTAATAAAAGATATTTCTGGGGTAGAAACTCTTTGGTCCCCATCACACCAAGGATCTGCTGAGTCTCATGCCAAGCTCTGTATTGGACAGATCCTGACGTCCTCTGAAAATCTATAATAGAATGATAGACTGATTTTATTCACAAAAATGGCCAGGAATAAATTCTATCATAAGAGAAGACTTAAAATCTATTTTCAGCTGAGGTTGGGATAGTAGAGGATGAGACCATGGAATTTTGAAAGAATACAGGACCTTAGAAATTGCATCTGTTTGCTAAACTTTGCATTTTGTCACTAATACATTTTTAAAGGTGTGGCTTTTGGTGTTTCTGATTTTTGCACTACAAATAGAGACAGTTGCAACATAAAGAACATGTAAAAAACAGAAAATTTAAAGGATATAATCCAGACCAAAAAAAATCATTTAAATTGAATATTTGACTTTAACAAACAAATAAAAAATAAAAGGGGAGAAAAACTTTCTTCACTTACATATGTTGCCCCATTCTGACAAGAACTGAGATCATTGCTGATGTTCTAGCTCAAAGTTGCTCAAACTTAAAGTTCAGACTCTCCGGGAACCCAATTTGAGGAATATTACAGTCAAAGTTAAAGGTTTTCACTGGGTTTCATCTTGATGCCAAAGTTGACAACAAGCATTGTGAACAACATGGGATTCTTTTTATAAGAAAGAGAGCTCAGTGGAGAAATGTCTAAGAAATGAGAAAGTACAATTGAGCTGGAATACAGTGAAAGTAATAGAAATGGCAGGCGTCCTCCCATTAGATGTTTAAACTCCAGATTTTAACATTTCTGTAGATAAGGCATTATAAGTAGAGCCATTCAAGAAAGGACAGGAGTTGTGCTGGTCAGGAAACAAATCAGTGACTGATGAAACAAAAAGCCTTTTATCTTGTTCTTTTTCTGTGCTAGTTCCGAATCTCTTCTTTTAACTCCACATCCTCAGGCTTGGACATCAGAATCAACCGGAAGACTCATTGGAACCAGATTGCTGGGCTGCCCATCCAGAGTTTCTGGTTCCATAGTTCAGCTGGAGCCCAAGAATGCGCTTTGCTGCTAAGCTCCCATGGGCTGCTGGGACTGCATGTTGGGGAGCCACAGGCTGGGAATCTTTGCTCCATCACAGCATGCAAAGGGGAACACCCCCCATGACTCCACAGGAGAGGTGCAGAAAGCCAGAGTGGCAATCAGCAGAACAATGGAGAAGACTGACCCGCAGACCAAGAGCCACTCAGAGTTCAGAGATCAGGAGGGAAGTGTGTACTTATGTACTTTTACATAATACATCTTAAAATAGTTGCTGTGGGCATTATGGTAGATGCTTTGAAAACAGACACTCATAATAACTTTAAAAGTCAAATGACTGCAAGAAAAAAAAATCTTAATTTGAAAGCACAGAGCCCAGGTACTTTAAGATTTGGTGAGGATGCATGATTTTCCATCAGCAGCTGTTAGGAGGATAATTAAGGCTTAAATTTTTATTTAATCATTTTCAGATATGAATAAACTTCCTCTTTCCCCCACCCTCACCCCAATTCATTTGAAAGATGAAACTGAATCTCAGGCTCCAAGTGTTATCTTTAGAGAACAAATAGATTTACTTCAATTTTGTAAACTCATTAAAGTGATTTAAGAAATATTTGATTTAATTCCTATTTCCTAAATTAAAATTTAAGAGCAAGGAGTTTTTTTTTTCCTTTGTTTATCATAGAGTTCTTCTGATATACCTAAAAATAATCTTAGCAAATCATATCTTATTTGAATTCAAGATTAGTTAGAAATTGGTGTAAGTGGGCACTTCTGGGAAGTGAAGAGTTTTCATAGCAGCATCACAAAATACTAGAAGGGGACCCTAGAGGTCACATGGTCCAATAGCTTTATTTCAGGGGAGAAATTCCAAGGTCCTGGTAGAGGTTTTGTGCCTAGGTCACTCAGCCAGACAGTATATTTCCTGGGAACAAAATCCAAGCTATCTCATTTATAGTCCAACCACTCTTTCCATCTGGCCTTGTTACCTGTTCAAAGAATCAATGGAGAGAGCTGTCAGCCAGGTACATGGTCAAGTCCTTACTCTGGTCTTAACCCAAGGTTCTAGGACCTGGGGAGAGATACAGGAGCACAGCAGTGACCTGGAGACAGGCCCCTGAGCCTGTGTTGCTTATTCAACATCTCATTCCCAGAGCCAGAGATCTAACATGTTAGAGGTGACATGTATTTTAATCAAATGTGCTGGGATGCTTAAAATTTGGAAAGGAATCCTGATGGGAGAAGAGAGGTTCCAATACAAACCACCCAACTGCATAATATGGCAAGGATTTTCTTTCCATCTACTGTGAAATACTGGACCTTAATTTAAACGCTTTCAAGGTCTGAAAGCAATGGTCTGGATTTTTCTTTCTTTCTTTTCTTTTCTTTTCTTTTTTTTTTTTTAAGAAAGAGGGACAGTGAGTGAGAGAGAGAGATAGAAAGGAGAGATAGAAAGAGATTTTTATTTAGTTTCTCATGAGGGTTTCGTTGCTCTGAGACTTCATTGTGTACATGGCGCTGGGGTTTGAACTCGCGTACTTGCACATGCCAGGCAAGTGCCATATCTGCGGAGCCACCACTCCAGCCCTAGTCCTGGATTTTGCTTTTTCTTTGGGAAGAAGCTACACTCTTTTACCACTCTGAGGAGTGGCAAAATCCTGTTGGATTCTTTATTCCAGCACGCTTGGTGAAAATAAAGGCAAGAACTGGACTTCGGTCTGCAGCAGGCCAGGCTAGGCCACGTTCTTCCTGCTTTCCATGCCTGCCCCAAGGATGCCAGTGATGCTGGCAGGCCTGAGTCTGGTCCTGCCAAACCAGAGGGAAGGGCTTCCCACTGCCTCCCCAGGGCAAGACTGGGTAGCAGCTTGATTGATTCCAGTTGTGAGGCACCTTGCTGGCCAAGCCTCCTGCATTAGCAATGATATTTGAAGGGGAAAGGGCACCATATCTCCCTTCATCCTCTTTGCTTCTGTGGTAGCCATCTTGCCATTTCTACTCACTTCCGCTTCCCACTTCTTTCCTTCCCTCTTCTTTTCTCATCCCCTCCCATTTTAATCCTTCTCCTGTCCCCTTCCCCCTGTGCCACCAGGTTCTCCTCTCTGCATTTTTTTTCAGGTCTCTCTTTAAACCCATCCAGCCTTGCTATCTCTCCTGCTCAGCACCTTCCAGCCCTCAGGGTTTCTGTTCCCACCCCTGGCTCTCCTGCTTCTACCATCATGCCGGAGTTAAGTGCTTGTCTTTCCTCCTTTAAAACTGAGAGATCTTGATTCTGCACAGCTGCAAACAGGACTGAGCAAGCTGGTACTTAATAGCACCTCTTTTGTAGCCAAAAAGGAAGAGCGCATTTGTGTGTGTTTAGCTGCTTTGTCAGAGTTTCATTGTCCAGCATTCAAGAGCAGATCCTTAATTTGCTGGAGAATCACAGACGAATAGTCAATTTGCTCTAAAAGACTCTTGATTTAAGCCTTCTGAGTGCTCTACCACTGGCCGTGGTTTTGGAAAGTGATTGCCTGTCATCTCAAACGTTAGAGTAAACAGAGGTCTGCTCAGCATCACATGTTTATTTCCCACAGTGGCATTTGCTAGGTCACGTGGTGGCCATTTAATTTCCACAACTGACATTCCACAGGTCTGAGATTTCATTCCTCTGGGAGTATTTCAAATACTTGTGGTTTTAACTAGGAGGGAAAAAATATATACATATTAAACATATGCACACGCACACGCCGCGCACACCACCAGTCCCAGTGCCCTGATCTATGGCGCCCCTGGCAGAATTTTGTGGGCACTCCACAGCCTTTAACTCTCAAGTACCTGCAGACATGAGGACACACGGACCTCAGAAAGGGGAGAAGACCTCCACAGATGCTTTCCAGAAATCTTAAGAAGACTAAGCTCTTTGAAGTAACTTCAGCTTTTCATGCTTGAGGAATTCATTTTACCTTTGATTCCTGACACTTGGTTTGGACTCACCTATAGAAGATTTAGAAGAGAGTTCTATCCTGGGTTTTAGGACTCTGCTGGAGGGGTCTGAATGAGTGTCCACTCATCTCTCCCAGATCCCTAGATTTGTCCTTGGTGATGAAACTGGTGTGCCTTCTACTCAAAACTCTCTAGGTAGATTTCAGACAGTAGCAAGGAAGAGAAGAAAATTCTTGTTAAAGAACTCAGATTATTGATTCCTCATGGGAAATTAAAATGAAGGAACAGAAATAGATAAACTATGGGGCTGCTAAGTAGGAATGGGGTGTCAGTTACAAAACCATCTGAAAGCCAAATTGTGAGAAAAGAAAGGAAATAACCCTACCATCTCCATTTCAACCACCCCTTGCCACCTCCTTGAATTTCAGTGGAACTTGGCACATTTTTATGATCCTCCAACTGCCTAGAGAATTCCCTGTAGGTGTGTCATATAGGGCTCAAGAATGACTTTTTGGGTCTGGAGCAGTGGCTTAGTGGTTACAGCACGTGTCTGGCATGTGTGAGTATGTAAGTTCAAACCCCAGTACCACGTGCACAATGAAGTTTCAGAGCAACCAAAGTCAAAAGAAAAACTAAATAAAAATTGTTTCTCCCTCTCTCTCTCTCTTTCTCTCTCACACACACTGTTACTCTCTCTTTAAATATAAATGAAAAATGAAGTCTATACTTCTTTCTAAAACAAAATGACTTTTTGCGTCTTGTTTCTTCTTCTTTGTTGCCCTCTTGGCCTAATCTTTTCTAAGGAAGATGAACTCGATTATGTGAAAGCACCTTAACTGATCATACATTTGTTCCTCTGATATTTCATTTTAACAAAGACTGAGTTGCCTATTACAGAGCTATCATTAAGACAGATTCAGGAAAGTTCAAGTCCAATGGGAAAATTTCTACCACCAGTTGATTATGGAAATAAGCACCTATTGGTTAACAGCTTTTACTTTGCAATCCTACTCTTCTGAAATTTCTGGAGACACAAAGGGAAAAGGGTTAAATTGCAGGTCTACTATAAATTAGAGCTTTGGAATGTCAGCACTAGAAAGACCTGAAAGGTCAACTAAACATCATATATACACCATGGGGTCCCTCCTAGCCTGGGGCTCAAGGAGACCACGTCAGCCGTCAGACCCCTGGAATGACTATAGATTATCCTTTTCCACGAACCAGTGTTGCTGTTGTCTTTGCATCATGTTCCTTGGAAATTAAATTTTGTCAGATCCTGTTACCTTTGCCTTCTTTCCTGATACCTCCACCAGTGTTCTTCTAAGGGACCATCTCTGAGAAAAATAGGAGAATAGTCACAGTGGGCCTAAACAGAGGCTGGTAATGGGGGCACGGTTTCAAAGAGATGGAAGGTGAACCCCTAGCTGATCACTACCTCTATGTACATTGAACTTAGTTTATAAAGCAGCAATTTGACTTATGAAATTAATTGTTCCAGGGATGGTGGAGGCTGAAAAGTAAGTTCATATGCTGTGGGTGAAGGTAAGTTATTTAGGGAGTTATTCCTAAATTTTGTGTTTGCTAGTGGGTATGACATATGTCTTTTTCAGTGCATATCTTGTGGCCCTTATGACATTACTGAGACTTCGCATTCCAATTCTTATCTCTCTCTCTCTCTCTCTCTCTTTAACAAAAGTGCAAGGCAGCTATTGGTCAGAGAGAAAAGTCAATATTTCAGTCAATATAAATCTATTAAATAAAGAGCTAATAATTAAATAAAACATGCAAATCATTTATCTGACAAGTTTTTAAAAATCACACCACTATGGTTAACATTATTTCCAATTGATTTCCTTATTGCTGTACAGCCCTTGACTGAGCTTAAAATATTTATGAATTAGAGATTTCCTCCATTTGTCTTCCTCATGGAAAAGATTCCCGGTAGAAGAAGACCAAAATCACTTGGTATTATCAGGAACCAAGTGTCCCCATGGTCAAGTACATTTAGGTAACCTACGTTGGTTAAATTTCTCCTATATTTCAATGCTCCTGTGCATTTTTTACATGTAAAATGTGGATATTAACATATAGTTGACCACAGTTGCCCCTCTGTGAGGAATACCATTTAAGGAGAGTTCTCACGAAGTCCAGTGTTCCAGAATGAAACACTTTTGAAAATGCTATTTTAATAATAGTAGCAGTAATAACAATGACAGTATTCACAACTACAACTGGCCTTGACTGGACGCTTAATATATGCCAACCACTGTTTTTGCACTTGGGATATATGAGACATTTACTTCATCCTAATCAGTTTTCATCCTAGCTACAATTCTGACTCCCAAGGCAAGAAGAACATAAATAACTTATCTGAGGTCACCAGCTGCTGCTTTTGGGAGGTGTGATTGAATGATGCCAACTGACCCTACAGCCTGTACCCTTCACTCTTACACTGTGCTGCCACCCTTCTGGTATATGACACTAGTTTGACAATAATAGAATGCAGTGGCCAACAGTCTGAGTCCCCTGGGCTAAGAATTCACATGCTTAGAGGTGCCTCCATCTCATGCACCAACCCTGCTGCTGTCAAGTTAAAACAATCACAGGAGTCAGGAGTAGGAATGTATGATCCATATTACTGCTTCCCCACGGAGGTATTTAAGCCTTTGAAAGCTGAGAACCATTGCCACAGCACCCTTGTTAGCACCCAATTTTATCTTCTGTGTAAATCTGGACAGTGTATGCACATTTTGTCTCTTCAACTTGACTTTAAGCTTCTTTCAGTCAAAAAACTAGTCTAATGCTTCCTCCTCAAGTAGTAAGTGCACATCATATTGATCAATTAAATTAAGTGGGCATATTAATAGCCATACTTTGATTCATTTCTCTAGAATCTATTTTTGAGAAACATAATCCTCATGGCCTTTTGAAGTTTTAAATGCTTTGGCAAGTGCTGAGTTCCTTGAGTCCCAGTGAGAAAGATGTAAGATGCCCTTTTCCTTTCTGGAGATGATCAGGGATGTGACTTGATCAAGGTCACAGAGCAGAGGGTGAAGATAGTGGGATTGTGACTCCAAGTCTATTCTTCACATCCAGATCTTGTGCTTCTGCCGAATGACTTGGTGTCCAGGACCCCATTAGGTGGAGAGTCTCATTTAGTAGTTGCTGTCCCCCTTAGAGAATGCCCCTTTACGCACCTATACTCTCATGTTATATTGCCTTCAAGATTCCCACCAGTCAGAATAGAGACATTGGTTTTTGTCTTCCCCCAAGTCAGGCAGAAACTTAAAGAATCTCAGTGCCAGAGATTTCTCCTCTCCTCAGCCAATTTCTGAGGAAGGATCCCTATCATTCTGGGGAAATTTTAGGGTCAGAAGAGCATAAGAGCTCCTTGGAATTATGAACTATTTCCCCTATTGAGTTTTAGAGGCAAAACAAGAGGAAATAATATATTGGAGAGAAATGACACTCTGAGGTGGAAGAGAGGGGCAGCATTTGAATAATTCTCCACTGCACAATTGCTACTGTCTGCAAAAAAAATGAAGGGAGCTTCAGCCTCGTATCTATGGGACCTCATTTCAGACAAATGGCACCAAAAGAATGATCATAAAGATAGCTATAGATTCAGGATTCCAACGTGGCTGCCTTATGTTTGGTCACAGATAATTTAGAAGTATGTAAGTGGGAGAAACACAAAGAGAAGGAAAGGTGAAGAGTAAAGATAAGAGTGACTCATAAATTGAAAGATGATTTTTTTCCATCTATGAAATAATGCATTCAGTAAAGAAACAAGTTCATCTTCAAGGGCACTGAAAGAGCTCAGCACTTTAGACATTGAAATGGAAGCAGCTGGAAGAATATGGCCAACATGCTTAACGAAGGGGGTAATATTTTATTCCTTTAGTAATTACCAAGTTTGAAGCTCGAGTTGACTCTGAAGATGTATTGTTGGAAGAAGGAACCAAAGAACATAAAGAAAAGAATCCAGGAAAGTGGATGGAATGTTTTTTTTTATCCCTCAGACAGTGGGAAAAGAGGACAGACCGTAAAAATGAGTATTGGTCTCCCTGCTCCTGAGTCTGCCTTCTCAGACGTGGGGAAGGATTTTTCACAGAGGAGGCAGAGGAGGAAAGGATGCGGAAAAGCTAGAGACTCCCATGGCAACTCTGACAGACAGCAGCAAAGGCCAGTACTAGCACTAAAGAAATTTCTATTTTCCAAGTTTGTTTAAATACAAACGGATGACAAGTTGGCCTGAAGCAAAATTGTGAAGTTGGAGAACACTGACTTTCCGGCCACAAGAATCTACCAACCACCAGCTATTTATTGAACATCTTTTCTGTGCATGGCATCATACTGGAGAAGGCAGAAAAACATGCCTCCCTGCCTTCAAACAGCATACGGTTCAGCTAGGAAGGCACAAGGTGGTTTACCCAGCAGAGGTAAATAGTATTCTGACTAGTGTCATAAACAAGAGAAAAGATCTTAAAGTAACGCCAAGACCAAATACTATGCAGCACTCACCATGCTCCAAAGCGCCTTTTAAAGCTTCACCAATGTTACCTTCTTCAATCCTTAAAAGAATCCCATGAGGTAAGTTTATCGCCACCCTCAGTTTACAGCTTAGGAAATTCCAGCACAGCTCATAAGCAGCAGCATCGGGGTGGGAACCAGGCAATATTAACCCACAGCCTGCGTCTAAAACCCTGTACGTGCTGTCCCTTGCAAAATACCACCATGTATGATGAAAGATAAATGAGCTAGGTAATAAATACAGAGGGGATTCTGAGTCGCTCCTCTGTTCCCGTGAACCCAACAGTAGCGCAGTGAGGCAGGGAAGGTAAGTCACTGTGTATGCCTATTTTTACACTAGAAATGACTGAACAACGTTCTCAAGGTCTTACTGCCAAACACAATTTGATGAAGCCAGAACTAAAATAATTCAAGTTCTCCTTATTGCTACTCAGAGCTTCCAACTCTGGGGGGAGCCATACCACTTTGTAGTCTGGGCACCCAACCCTGTCAGCACACTCACCCTACCACTGTTCTCCCATCCAACAACATTAATTGAGCACTTTGCAACAGGCTATAAAACTGCAAAACCAGTGCAGAAAAAAATTCCCTGATAAACTTCACCCAGCTTCCCTCGTGCTAACATCTTGCAGAACCACAACACAAATATTGAAACCAAGAGATTAACATCATTATGTTAATCACTAACTCTACACTTTATTTGGATTTCACCATTTTTTCACTAACGTCCTCTTTTTGTTCCAGAATCTAATACAGGATTCTACATTGCATTTACTTCTCATCATTTCTAAATCTCCTTCAGTCTGTGACAATTCTTTCCTCTTTTTCCTCAACGTGCGTGAACTTGATGCTGTTGAAGAGTATTAGTCATTAATTTTATAGAATGTCCCTCAGGCTGGGGTTGTCTGACTGTTTCTCATGATTAGATTATGGTCACGCATTTAAAAATTTACCAGGAAAGGGCTGGAGTGGTGGCTCAGCGGTTTCGGTGCTTACCTGGCAAGCACAAGGACCCGGGTTCAAACCCTAGCACCATGTACACAACTGTGTGTTGGAGCAAATAAGGCCATGTGAAAAACTAAATAAAGTTGTTTCTCTCTTTCTCTGTCTCTCTCACTGTCCCTCTCTCTTAAAAAATAAATAAATAAATTTACCAGGAAAATGATGGGTTTTTCTCAGTGTATCAGATCAGGGGTCGGAGTGTTGGGTACTGTTTCACGTGTGAGCGATAGAACAATTTTCAAAAGAGACAAATATCCTTGCTATTATGGAGTATGCATTCTCCTAGGCAGAAATGGACAATAAATACAACAGTTAATTAAGGCATGTAGTAGATCAAAGTCGACAGGTAAAGTTGATTTTTTTTAAAAAAGTGTAAGGAACCCTAGGTACACCAGAGGTTGTGATGTGAAATGGAAAGGTCAGGGTCAGTCTCCTTGAGAAGATAACTTTGCCAGACTTACAAGAGGAATGGTGGTCATTACAACTGGGTCTCCATCCTAAGGAGCAGGATAGAACTGTACTTTCAGGTCTCCTGCATCAGTAAGGCTGTGACCTTTCTTGGTCAAAGAACTACCAAGGGAAGTAATTATATTTCCATCTTAGGTTGGAGCATACAAGTAGAATTTCAAAAATTTGAGTTTCAATTCAGGCAAGTTCATTTCCTAGACATGACACACTAGAGCCTAAGAAGGAGTGATGGTCTCTGTCAGGCCATGCTTACTGTAGGTATCTTTCAAGTCATCGGCTTTATTAACCTTTCATTTGCATTCTCCAAAGTTTTGTACAGACTGAGTTAACTGAAATTCACTGTCTATAGGGCTTCATTTTCATGAAGAATTCAACCCAATATTAATATAGATATACATGTGCATGCATGTATGTATAAATATGTTTTATATGGTTGAGCCACAGAATAGTTTCAAAATTAGATTGTTCATACATTCCTTACAATCTTTCAAGGTCATAATTCTGTGGAAAGTTCACTGTAATGTAGAAATGATTGATTGGCATGTGATCATTCTCTGGGTCCCATGCACCCTTCACAGATGCATTGCCAAACTATATACACAAATTATGCACATAATAGCTTTGTTACCATTGAAGATTCCTAATTTTATTGCTCTGGCTGTCAGGCTGAATGATGAGCTGAGTGAGTCAAGTCTTTCTTGCTACAGGTCAGGGAGAAGGAATATAGTGTGATCAAACAAATATTAGACTAATATCCTGTATTTTTTGTAACATGTGAGAAGATTTTCTTGAGTTAATAAGAGAATGGAGTCAGGGCAGTGGCTGACCAGGTCTCCTCAAACATGATACCAATTTGGAAGGCAATCAGGCAAACAATGTGTACATTTATGTGGGTGCTTTTCTGGGTCCTGAAAGATTCTCTGGCTGTACTACTTAGTGATTATATTCTCCCTGCTGGTAACTTGTCTAGGATTATTTAGTTTTTAGTATTCTGCCCCAAATGTCAACTATTTAATTTTTTAAAAGTCTGACAACGGACACCTGCAAAGGCCTGTCTTGCAAGGTCCATTTACCAAACATGGGGTTGGTGGGTATGTCATAGAAGGTCTATTTACTGAGAGTTGACCGTGCTCACACTCCCAATTCTGCATCCCCATTCAGGCCTTTCCTTCTTCATACACTGATGCCTAATGTCATAACTGCATAAGATTGTCTAAGCTGTTGCCCTTCTCTTGTTAGCCTTCCTCTCCTCTTCTTGACCCCAAGATCAAGAAGATACTTGCATGTACAAATGGGTAACAACAAATTCCATTAATATGTACAAGTCTAATGTACCAATGAAAATATGGTGGGGGGAGAAGACCCCATGCTCCATTCCACTACGCTTCACCCCTTTGAGACTCCTGGTTGTCATTGTTGGGAGCAGTAGCTAGTCTCTGCATCCAGCAACCATTATTGAGCACCTAATGTGTGCCAATGCTAGGTGTGGCTGCATAACCATGATCTAAAAGTGTTTTAAGAGCATCAAAACTTTTGTTTCTAAAGTATTCTGGATCCTCACACTCTTTCTTATCATTTACTTAATGTGGAGCACACTTCTGAACATGAATATGATCATCATTATTACAGGAAAGAAACCAAAAAATGAAGGACAAGAAAACGAGATATGGGGGAACTTTGGCCAACCACAGCAAGGAAATGGAAAGTAAAGGTACTAGAAGCTGTGACTTCAGAAATAAGGAAACTGTGAACTACAGCAGCAAAACTGAACACTAAAGAAAATTCCTGAGGCTGAGCACACTTCGATTGTGAAGGATTTTCCCAATAGCCTTGATGGGAATTGGATCCAGAGCAGCATTCAAGACTAGACTAAACAATTATAAAGATATAAGTTGTAGGTAACAGCATGGCATGGTCTGAAGAATAGGCCCGTTTTGTGTTCTTCAATCTCAAGTCCGTGACTAAAAATTTTACTTAATTGGGGAAGTCGTGGTGGTGGTCGTGGCCCCTGTAGCCCAGTGCCCACACTGTAGCTCTTGGCTGGAAAAGTCTTGCACTGAGCTCAATTTGTTTCAAGCTCATTAGTCTTAGCTCCTCCCCTGCTAAGTGCAATCTTCTGGGAAGGGAGAATATTAGAAAGTGTTCCTTTGTAAATCCCCCAGTAACAAGAACAAAATTGAAGAAAATACCAATTGTTCAATAAATATGTATTGATAAACTATGGGTTTATTTAATGCAAATATCTGTCTAAGGCCTATGCTAGGAACTAGGGAATGTAAATATGTCTTTCCCTCAAAGTATCAGAGAAGTAGAAAAAACTACAAGTAGTTAAACATCCATGTAAAAGCAAATAGAAGGGATGGAGCGGTGGCTCAGCAGCTGTGACACTTGCATGGCATGCACAAGTACATGGGTTCAAACCCCAGCATGCACGTACACAACTAAGTGTCTGAGCAACAAAAGCCATGTGAAAAACTCAATAAAAATTGATTATTTCTGTCTTTCTCTCTGTCACTGTCCTTCTGTCTTAAAAAAAGAAAAAGCAAATAGAAATTCTGAGCACTACTACCAACAATGATATATAACATAAAATTGATCAAAAGCCATCTCTGATACATGATAAATAAGTGGTGTAATATGATATGTGCCACCATTGTGAAATGATCATTTCGTAAACAGTTGGAGCCAAAATAACATGTGATTTTATCTTATCTGAAACAAAAAGTAAGGCTCCCTGTTGACTTCCTTCCTTGTCCTATTGTCTCTTGGAACAGCACCGTGGTTATGTGAAGTTTAATTGTGTGGCATGTAACAGATTTGGAAGCACATTTATGGCAGTATGATCCAGCCTCCAGGGCAGGCAGCAAGTGATAACAGTTCTGGACTCCTGATTGGGGGGACGTTGGTAGGGGGCTTGTAACCATCAGGGGTCAGGCTGGTCAAAGGTCAAGCTTCACATGACAGATGAAGCTATGAAAACAGATGTGGACCCTGAGAGTAACTGGAAAGGTCTAGCATGGAACAGGTTAGAGCAAAGAGGCAGACCTGAAGTGGAGGCATCTGGGAAGCTCTAGCCATCACTGTCCTCCCTTTATATTGTTGTGGGGTGTGTGTGTGTGTGTGTGTGTGTCTGTCTGTCTGTCAAATGACATGCAAGGCAGTTTGAGTCACTAGTAATGATCACTGACAGAGGGAAGGAACCTCTGAGGGTGAGTCCTGCTTCCAGAAAGAGACCCAAATAAGCATGCCTCACAGAGGCAAATCAGGACAAAACAGTGAGAATGACCTGACTCTGATTGCTGAGAGTCTGTCCTTTCCTTACCACGGCTAGGGCTCTCCTTGCTCAAAACATAGAATTGCAGATGTGCTGGGACGGTTCCTTGCATTAGTTTGTAACTGATGCCTAAAGGTCATTCCCTTGGCACAAGACTTCAACCGAAAACAGGCATACGCCTGTTTGAAAAACACAAGAAGATTTTAGCTGCCATTTGCACACGAATGAAGGAAGGATTTCTTCAAATCCTCCCATACAGGGAAGAGGCAGAGAGGGAAGGTATCGCTAGATGAAGAGTGTAGCTGATGGTGCCAATGCCCACATCCCTCAGCCTCACCTTCCCCTGGACAAGCCAACGAATTCTCAATGCAAACCCCCAAAACTGCATGAGTACTTGGGGTTAGCACTCATACAAACTGTCTTTGACTGATGATGGAGGGACTCATGTGTCTTCTTGTCTCTTGGTAAGACAGACCTGAGGCATGATCCATACAGTCTTCCAGAGGTCCCTAGTAGTGTTGGTCCCTCTTTCCCTCAGCAATTTTGTTGAGGTCTAACCCTAATTACCTCCTAGTGCTGCATGGATGCTATTCATATGAGACCTACAAAGTTATAAATCATCTGGTTCAAAAGCTTTATTTTATAATTGAGACACTGAGCCTGAGAAGCTAAATAACTCATCCTGGGCTATTTATATACCTAGTGGCAAAACCTGGACTAGAACTTGTGCTTAGTTCCTTAAACAAGTCATGAGGTTCTGCCAAAAGGAAATGGTCATTGGAGTTACAACAACTATGACACAAGCCACAGTCAATAAGAACTGATATGGATGTTTATTGGATCCATGCCCCATCTACGCTTAGATCTTTCTATGAGGTCCTAGGCAGAACAAGTCCAGAGGCTGCCAGGACTCTGGCGTCATTAATAATGTAGTGTGCTGAACTAATAAATGGAATTACTGAACTTTAATCCAAGTTAAGTTCATAAGTAGACCTTGGGCTTCACTCATCAAATTTAGCAAATATAAAAAGTATTCTTTAAAAAGTTGAGAAAAACAAAAAGAAAGACTTTTTGGTTTTAAGCAGATGGAAATTAGCTTTCAGTAGGGATATCAGATATTAATTTATAGCAGGAAAAAATACCTTTCTTGGAGTACATGTGTAAGGTAGAATAATTCTACAGCAATTTCCTACTCTATGCTTCCTACACTCTTGCTCATCTTGCAGCTCATATGGTAGATTCCACTTCCAGGTAAAGAACATTAGTGATGCTCTTACTTGAAAATCAAGCTGCATTTGCAGGGCTTAACCAAGTTACAAGAGCCAGGGGAAAAGAAGTTCTTGTCAGAGCAAATAGTTCTTGTCAGCACTTCCCCAAAGGAAATGCCCTTTGTTGTATAGATATCTTAGTGATTGGGCCAGTCCGGTTTTACTTATCTCTAGCAATAGTTGTTTTTCCCTTTTCCTCTGGGAGATAATTCTAAAGGCTAAAAGAACATTCTAGTCTCTTTCCTAGAAAAATTAGGAAATTCGGGACCTGACTGGAAAGGCAGACTATGGTTAACTGTAAGTCGGGTCATTACATGAAAGAATGCAGAAGCTGGGAAGAGCTTTTAAAAGAATCTGCAAACATCCTGATAAAAAGCTACCTAAGTCAGTAACCAAATCCCTTCCAGGGAAGCTAGTCATTAAGAAAACAACACTGTAATATCTATCAGGAATTTTGCAGTTTTAAGTATCAGAATAATGGACTCAATTGGCTTAAACAAAAGGCTGATGCTTTTATTTGTGTAACTGAAATGTCTAAGGGTTTCAAGCTCAGACAGATCATGCAGTTCTATCATCAGAATGAGTTTGTTTCCATTCCTCCACTCAGCTTTGCTACACATTGATTTTTTTTTTAGTGCTTCCTTTCTTTACAGAAGTAAAATGATTATTCAGCAGTTCCAGAACTGGACTCTGGTACCTTTAAGTTCAGTTATGTAGAGAAAGTGTCTTTCTAGCGTAGTCCCAGAAGTCTTGTAACTGACTCCTTGGCTCTGATTGGTTTGCATGCTCATCACTGAACCAATCAATACACCCAGAGCAAAGGAAAGCTGTGATTGGTCAGGTTTGTATTATAGTCTTTTCTATGGAGCAAGAGGTAAAAATCCAGTTAACACCAAAACCATAGAGATCTAAGTTGATAGAGGAAGTAATGAAGAGGGAATGAGTGGTATGCAATAAAGCTATCAAATACCTCTACCTTCTAGACTCATTTTTCTTTGATAATGTGGATGTTATTTGTGGTAAGGAATCTTAAAGAGGAGAGAGAGAGGAAGACACAAATAGTGAACAGAGTAACTGGGTCTGCAAACAAATGCCCAGTAGTCTGCAAAGAAAGCATTAACCAGGAGTTAAGTGGCAGCATGTGGATCAAGTAGGAAAGTAAGTTAGAATCAGTGTGTTGGCACAGATTTTCCTTAGGGTAAAACAAAATTCCCATGTCTCTTGGAAATTAAGATTTAACTGTGACCACTGCAAGAGACTTTTTTTTTTTGAGCTCAGTGTGATCATATACAAAATGACATCAAAGAGTAAAGAGGATTTAATTTGACCTCACACTAAGATTCCATTATGTTACAAATTTATGTTATATTTAATTTTTTTATTTTGACTTCTAATTCCAAGACAGGAATAATGAAGGTTAAGGACAATAAAAATGTAATACAATGCATCTAATATTTCCCTATTTCCTTGGATTGCACTGAATTCTTTTGCTAGCAGACTTGCCAAGAATCCCTTATATTGGTGGTGATATAACCTAACTTTATCAACAGTGACAATTACAACTTTAAGATCTTCATGTAGCAGCAAATGGGTGTACAGTGGGAGATAAGTCAAAATAAAGTGATCATTTGTGATTTGACTGAATCCTTTCACCCATATTGACCTTTCCTGGATCAGTTCAGGCAAGGTGTATCTTGTTCTTGTCGGTGAGGTTTAACATCTGATTTAAAGACGAAATTTTAGTCTGTTACATGGTTAAATAGTAGAACTTGAACAATGTGCTGGAATCATTTGAATTGTATACTAAATCCTTTTTCCTATTTTTCGAAGTCTTTGGGATTAAATGATGCCTTGACCATTGTTTGCCAAGGCTAAGACCCAGCTATAGATCCTTTTATTACTTTTTATTTAATCACAGCCCAACCTTCCATAAGGCCCTAATTCTCCAAATATCTAATTCTTCTCCAGTTGTAAATGTAACATTTTGTTGTGCTACCGTTGTTATTTAAGTCACCCAGAGAATAGAAAATCCATGCCATAGCAAATTTTTTTTTCAAAACAAGATCCTGTCAGTTAATAGATATCCGATATGAGACTTCCATAAACAAAGAATTAGGATGACATCCTCAGATCCAAATTTACAATGACTTCTGTAGTCAGGCCTTGCACAAGGGTGTCTGACTCTCTCAGTTCTCCAGGATTTCCTTAATAACTCATTTGTCATCTTGAACATCATTGACACCTTAATGAGCACATCCCTGGCTCTCTTGAAAATGCTATTCTTATGTTTCTCCAGCACAGTTACTTCAAAAGCAGCTTTTCTAGGCTTGACTTTGTGTTTGATGAATACATTTGAAGGCATCTTCCACGGAGAAGACAGGGAGATGCATTAATTGAAATCTTTTTCTTAAGAGATCTCCTTAGGGGGCTGGAGCAGTGGCTCCGAGGTAACAGCACTTGCCTTGCGTGTGCAAGGACTCAGGTTTGAACCCCAGCACCACTTACACAGTGAAGTATCCCAGCAATGAAAGCCACATGATAAACTAAATAAAATTGATTATCTCTCTCTCTCTTTCTCTCTCTCTCTCACTGTTCCCCTCTCTCTTAAAAAAAAAGAGATCTCCTTAGTTATGATATTTCCTTTTCTTATTTTAAGATTATGCTTTTTTTCAATACTTTATTTAAACCAAACATTACAGAACTGGAAAAATGTGGTATCAGGTAAGAAAAAAATAAAGCACTGTTTTTCGTGTTTCATAGAATATGTGGTAGTTGTCAATATTTGTGGTGACTTTATTGCTGAATAAAAGTGAATAATAATAATAAATTTTGTATAAAGAATAGGAAGAAGATAAAATATTTCTAAATTTTTGTAAGGTTGTTTTCAAATATCTGTCGTTGCCTTGGAAATAAAACATGCCATGTTTGTTCAATTGCTATAATGCATACACTTGTATGCATGCAATTCTAATGAGAGCACAGAATGCCAGAATGCAGACAGTAAAGACTGTGCTCTTGGGGTTTCAGAGGGAAATGAGGCCTATATTGGAAATTGGACTACAGGCCACTCATGTTGTATTCTGGCAAAGAACTTAGCTACATTTTGTCCATATCTTCAGACTTCATACGAGATTGTATTTTAAAGTGATGGACTAATTAATCTCATGGAGGGAAATTTAAGGCAGCACAGCATTCATTCAGTCAGTGACATGGATGTAGCTGACAGCTTTTAATGAGAGTTTACATGAGAATCAGGAGCAGAAAGCAGAGCTAAAAGATTTTAAAAACTTGCAGTTTGAACTGAAAAATGCATGTAAAACTGGGGACAAGAAAGGTGTGCTAGTTGAAGAGATTAGAGCCCCTAATTAGAGGCCAAGTACTTTGTGCTGAGACAATAGGAATGATGCCTCAAGGGCAGCTCAGGAATTTGCAAGACCACACCCATTGCAGTCTCTCTCTCTCTCTCTCTCTCTATATATATATATATATATATATATATATAGGAAAATTCCTTTGAAAAGAGATCGTGGAGGTACCCTGTTTGCACAGAGCCTAGGAAATTGTTTCACCATACTCAGCCACCCAGGCACTCAGAAGTTGTGATCCAAGGGAGCTCAGCTACTGCAAGAGCTGGCTGCAGAGCTTGGTGTCATCCACCTGGTTCTGCAAGAATGTAGAATTCGTAAGTTGGGAGTCATGGAGGTTTCCACAGAGATTTCAAAGGAAGGGCTAAGAGGTGGTAGAGGGTAACAGAGTCAAAATCTCTGTGGGCTGCCCCTGAGGGGTCAATGCAGGAAACTGAAACAGTTAAACCAGAGTTGGAATGGAGGCCACAGGAATTAAAAGACGTCAGTAATATAGACTGTCTGCCAAGTAAAGCTGCTGGCCGTGGAGGGAGCTAGGCTAAAAAAGAGGCCTTTGAAGACCAAAGCCTGGGGTTGCCTAAGCCATTTGTGGCCTAGATGTTATATGTAAAGTTACTGAACCTGTTTTCCCACCTAGGTTTCAGTCCTATTTTAGTCCCATCCCCTCTTTCTGTGTCCCTTTTCCTCCCTTTTGGAATAGGAACATTCCTCTGTGCCACTATATACTGTATATATGTAACATACGTTTGATTTTTAAAGGGGTTCATAGCCAAGAGTCTGACTTGAATTTCAAAAGAGATTTTGGACTTGGACTTTGGGGTAGTAGCAAAACCATTAAGACTACTGGACTTTTGGAGATGAGCATAAGCTTTTGGGGGTCAGGAGTGGAATGCTATGATTTGGGTATAAGGTGTCCCAAAAAAAAAAATCCTGTGTTAATGCAGGAATAGTCAGATGTGAAATGATTTGACTGTGAGAACTGTAACCTGATTACTCCATCCTATTTTGTGTGGACTGGGCGGTAATTACAAGTAGATAGGGCATGGCTAGAGGAGGGATAGGTCACTGAGGGTGCTCTGGAAGGATTCATCTTTCTTGCAATCCCAAACCCCTCCTTCTCCCACTCTCTGCTTCCTGAAGCATCATAAACTGAGCAGCTTTCCTCTGCTGGGCCCTTCCACCATGATGTGCTATCTCATTTTGGTCCCAGAACATTGGACTCAGTTGTCTGTGGACTAAGATCTCTGAAACCTTGAGCCCCAAATAAACTTTTTCTTTGTTTAGGTGTTCTTGTCAGATATTTTGATCACAGCAGTGCAAAGCTAACTAAAACAGTAATCAACTCATACACACACACACACACACACACATATACACACATATATACATATATACACATATATACATATATATATACATATATATACACATACACACACACATATATATACATATATACACATATATAATATATATTAATTGAGTGATCATTTGCTATTTTTAGAAAAAAAATTCTAATTTTCATTGAACTTACATTTCAGTAGGGTAGTAGATAAAATTTTTAAAATGTTCAAAATATATAGGTTGTTGATAAGTGCTAAGAAGAAAAATAAAACAGGTAAGAACTTAGAGACTAAAGCAGAAAGTTGATGGCATGGTCAAGGAATACCTCTTCATGAAGTTAACATTTGAGCAGAGACTTAAGAGAGGGAACAAGCCATGGAAGCTATCTGAGGGCAGAGTCACTGCAGCAAGTGTGGAGGCCCTATGGCCAGGTATTTAGGGACAGTGCGTTTGGACAGAAGTGTGTGCAAGTGAGATGTTGGGGAAACAAGTCTGTGAAGTAACCGCAGGTCATTCATATGGAGCTTGTCAAGTGTGTGTACTTCATTTATGCACCCTTCAGCGAACTCTGCCATGTGTGGATCAGGTGCTGTGCTAATGGGCGCTGCATAGAAAAGTGCCAATGTCCAATGGCTACTTGCTGTTATAACAGAAGTGTGCAAAAAGTGCAGAAGGAGCTTGAGAGGTTCTGAAACCCGAGGAAATAAAGCAAGGCTTTCAGGACATTGGCTTCAAGAAGTGAAGTTTGAGTAGGAGTTTTCTGGGCAGACAAAGATATGAGGAGCAGTTAAGGTGGGTAATAATTCCAGGTAGCAGTCATAAGATATTAGAGAGTGTGGCATGTGTAGGACCACAATGACTGTTTGGGAAAGTCTGTGATTGAGCACATGATTTATTTTTTAATAAAACATTGTATTGAGCAAGTATGTATTGGACATGTTAATATTGATCAGAATACCATTTGGAACAAGTTTAAAATACATTTTATAACTGAGGACAGATTGGTGTTATTGGAATAACTGAATTATCATCCAACATTCTAGAGCTAAAATTTACTTTATTGGTCTGCAACCTCCGATACTAATCTGAATCACTGTACCAAGGACAACCTATGGCAGAAAGGTTGATCTCTAGACCTGACTTCCCACTCTGGCCCTGGCTGCTGCACTATGACATAACTTTGCTTTTATTGCTTGTCTTCTCTGGTAGACTTAGATCCAATCTCTTCTTGTGGATGTTAATAAGAGCAATCTCAGACCTTTGGACTTTATCATCTTCATTCTCTCCCATTAATTTAAAACTGCTCTAAAAACACAAATATACTATTTTTCCTAGCCTCTCATTGGAGCTTTTCTGTCATCTCATTAAAAAAAGCACTCAACTGACTTTCCTACAAGATTGATACACCTCGCACTTGAATTTCCTTGCTGGATTGTTGTGAAGATAAAACATATGTAACACAGAATATCATATATGAGGCACACAAAAAATGTGCAGAGGAGAAGTTCCAGCACCTTGTTATTCTCTTTTCCAAAGGAGTTTATTTTGTCTCCCAATAAGTGCAACAAAGTCTTAGTCTATCTTCTCTTCCGTTCCAGACTGGCTGTGTAATTGTCCACATGCAGGAAAAAAAGTCTATGAAGTCAGCCCACCTGCTCAGTGTATTCCCCTAGCCCTCAAATTCTGTAATAACTAATGTGATTCTACAGTATTCTGAACAAATGATAATTTAGAAAGGGCTGTTTCTAAGGAACTGCCCAATGGGGGCACAGAGCCTTTGAGATAAATCAACAACATCCTTGCAGAGTGTGCGGTTTTCTTATGTTTATTCAGTGTCTCATTCATGTGGTTGGTGGGAAGAACGAGAGTTCTGTGAAGGCAGTGTTTCTCAATGTTGACACTAATGACATTTGGGGTCAGATCATTTCTTGTTATGGGGACCTGTCCTATGCATTATATGATGTTTAGCAGAATCCTTGGCCTCTCCCTAATAGATCCTGACAGCTTCCACCAGTCGTCTTCAAACTTCAAATACCCCCTGGGGAAGGCCACATTGTCCCAGTTGAGAACTATTGAGTTATGCATCAGAGGCAGGAATTCTGAATTTCCTGACTTGGGCAGGAAATAGCAAGACTGGCTGGCATACCTCACAGGGTGATGGCAAAAGAGATAGAACTGGTGGCGGGATGTACCAATGCTTTGCTTAAAGGCACATTCGCTGCCTGATGCCAACCATTGCACATGCACCGTATGGGAGCTGTGATGTAAGACTCTGTATTTAATTATTTCAAAATAGTCCCTAGAGACAAGAAGCATATGTACCCACTTCACAGGAAATAGAAATATAGAAATGATAAGAGACCTGACTGATACCACATGCAGGTGAGTCATGGAGCTGAGATGTGGCCCCAGAGCCTGGTTCTGGTTCATTCTGCAGGCCATGTGGAGAGTTCTCCTCTTCCTCAACATCCACTGGGTCAGGTTCTGCACTGGACACCAGGCAATAAAAGAGAATGTGAGAGCAGCAGTTAACAGATGGTCTGAGCTATTTTGAGACAATTACAAAGGACCAATAGAAAGACCCTGAAATTTACCTACAATATTTTCCAGCAAAAACAAGTCACTTGAAAGATTTTCAATGAATTTATGTGCAAAGGTGAAGTTTCCTCACACTGGTCAGACTTCCTTCATATATCACTTTGATGGCTGGTAGAATTGCAGAGGGGAGAGTTTAGTCAAACAGCCTTTCTTTTGTCGTCAATCTGTGGGAAAGCAGACTTGACTGTATTTTTCTCTTTTAAATTGTATTTGAGTGATATGGATGTGATTGCAGTGTGATCTACTATTGGGTTCTGGGGTGGGGGGCATTGGGGAGAGCATAGTGTATGTGTAGTTTACTTCTGTCTTTCTGTGAACAATGAACCGGGGGCACCAAAACACATTGATCCTTTTCTCAGCAGAGCCAAAGTCTTTTCTGTGATTCATTTTACTAAGCAGTTGATGACTTTCAAGACTTTTCACTTTGAAAGAGTCTGAATGAAAGGCAGGATAACCCCTGCCTGCCTGCAAGGGGCTTATGACTGTCCCAAATCACATGCGTGCATAAAAAATACACAGCAGCCACCGTAGAAGCCATCACTGATTCCAAACCACTGGGCACAGTCATTTCATGTGCCCTACACATGCAGCTCACTGAGGAGGAGATCAGGCAACATGGGAGAAGAGGGGTGCACAGTCCAGGTTCAGGAGCTTACAGGGCTCTTCCAGGGACAGAACAGGCTGGGGGGGGTGCAGGAACAGAAGCTGAACAGTGAAGAAGTGACATTTCTACCACCACACTTGGTTCTCCTGACTTGCAGGCCACAGTTTAATGTGCATTTATAGCCCCAGACTCTATCCCTTCTGGGTGACATTTGTACAAGTCCTGGAAGAGGGACACTTTCTCTCTGTATGGTTAGTTCTGTTGAGCTCTCCTGACCCTCCGCCCTCCTGGGAGGCATTTGTCATTGGATTTTCCTTCCTGGAGTGCCGAACAAGCCCTGCTTGCCATGGTCTGCAAAGAGAAATAAAGCAGGGGAAGTGGTGCTTATCCCCTCTTGGTCTGGCTTTTGGCCCCTGTTCTTCCTCTTTAATAATCCCCCAAGAGGGAGACCTGGTAAATGCAATTCTGCCCTTCTCGCCTCACCCTGCCACCATCATCCCAACATCCCAGTCTGGCTGTGCCTTTATCTTCCTGTCACCTCTCTCCCCTCCCTCTGCTTTGAAAAGACTTCCTGCACAGGCTCGTCAATCTTTCACAGAGGTCTCCAGCCTCCTCCCCCACCCCACGCACCAAGCCCCACCAACCAGCACCTCCTTGGCTCTGTCCTGAACATCAGTCTAAACAGTCATTCCGTGTCTGTCAAAATACTGACAGCGCTTCTCCCAGCTCGGAGAGCATCAGATCCCATCTGTATCGCAAACAGTCTCCCGGGTTTATTTTGCCTATCACTTCTGAACACTTGCTATTTAAATTCCAAATCATTTTTCCGGGGGTTAAGAGTGTCCCTGCTATTCTGGGAGTTTACTCACTACATCTCCAACTCAGCCACCTTATTTGTATGCTGCTGGTATGATATATACACACACTTAGACACACGTGCATCCAATACACATGTGTGTATGCACAGATGTGTTGGTAATGTCTCAGGTCCACACTGTCACTGCCAGAAACATTAGGCAGAGTTATCACTGGTCTGCAAGTTACAGGAATAACAACATATCTGAGATCATTCCCGCTTTCAAGATCATTTGAATTGTCAAGGGTTGGGGGGATAAAACATGAAAAAAGTTTAGATATTTTGGTTGCTTCTTCAGGTCCTTTCCAATCAAAATTTAATTATGTAACTGTGTCAGTTAAAATATGTTGGGAACACTTGCCATCATTCTCTCCCTCTCTTAGATGCTGTGGTGGTGGGGGGGAGTTAGAAGTGTTCCTTGATAAATAAAAGATGCCTATCACTTTCTCGATCAGTAGAAACAGGACCACTTAGTGGCTAGGGAGGTGTAGTAATTGTGTCTGTCTCAGTGGCAGGACTCCCTTACTGAATGTGACACCTGTCTATTAATGTGAAACATTTCTAGGTCCAAACACACTGGAATGTGGGCCTCCCTCCCGCTCTCCTTCCCTCATTAGATCCCTTCTTTATTTCCTTCCTTCTATCCTTACTTCCTCCTTCTTCATTCACCTTTTGTGCCTTTGTGTGAGTTCCCAGTAGGAATGCACTAAATGTCAAAAGAATAGAAAATATTTATAAACTACGTGCAGAGTGTGGAAACCAGCATGGCAGTCAACACTCACTGGCCCATCGCTGTGTGGAACACATGACATGGCCACATCTGAAGCCCCTGTCTCACTCTACCCTCCCCATCAGAACTAATCATTACCCCACACCGGGTGCAGCTGATGGTGAGCTTCATGGCCTATTGACACTTCCAGAAACCCACAGCTCCTAGATGTCATGTCATTACTTTCTGGAAGGAAACTTTCCATCTAATTCTGAAAAGATCAACAGGAAAGTTTCTTAGCCCTTCCAGTTTCCTTCACAGAAAAAGTAGGAACATTAAAAGCTAATATATCATCATCTGACCTCATCCAAAAGAAACCCACAGATCAATAACATAGCTTATGATTCTGAAGCTACTTAATTTGATGTGTGAAATAGTTTTAAATGTTATTAAATCTGGCATAGACAGCTCCATCTTTCTCAGACTTCTAAGACCTGTGTACCACAGGTTTCTGTTGTGTTTTCTTAATTGTCTACAACTTCTGAGTCCAGTAAGAACTTATGGGAACTTTCACTCTGGTAAAGTCTCAGATGTGGAGATGTGCTCTATGGTGGGCCCTTGTCTGACCTCAAAAATTTTACACCTTCTCAAAACTTGAACCATGAGCAATCACTTGGAGTTCTCAAAACTATGCTCTTTAATAGGAACCCTCTAACTCCCTATGACCACTGAGCACTTGAAAGGTCTGAACCGAAAAGTATGGTAAGTATAAAACACACTGGGTTTCAGTATGAAAAAAAATGTAAGTTATTTCATTAAACCTGGTAATATTGATTACATGTTGAAATGATAGAATTTTGGATATATTGGATTAAACTAAATAGATTATTAAAATTCATTACACTTCTTGTTATTTTTCAAATGTGGTTATAACAGCATTTAAAATAGCAAATGTGGGTCATATTTCATGGCTTGCATTATATTTCCACTGAATAGCATATTCATCCATTTTTCTGTTACTATAATGGAATAGCTGAGGCTAGCTACTTTATTTTAAAGAGATTTAGCTCCTGGTTCTGAAAGTTCAGGGACATGGCACCAGCATCAGCTCAGCTCTGGTGAGGACCTAACAGCTGGAGCACATGCAGGAAGAAGAGATCACACTGCCAAACAGGAAGACAGAAAATGATTCAGGTGCCAGGCTCAGGCTTTTATAAAAACTCACTCTCACAAGAAGTAACTCATGGGTCCATAAGAACTACCTTAATCCCTTGTGAGGGTATGCCCCAAAGACCCAAGACCTCCCCCCATGGTCCTTGTCCCTTAACATCCTCACACACCAAACTTCCAACATGTAAATCCTTGGAAAATTAACTCAAATCATACCCAGATCACAGCAGATAGCTCTGTCTTAGAGGTACCAGGCAAAACAAGATGCAATAAAGTATTAGATGGTTACACAGCTACAGGCCCAGTGTAGGGTTGTACATTAAGCTCCAGTCCATTCTTTTCCTGTCTTCTCTTTGCTCTGCATCACAGGGCTTTGACTCCAGTAAAATTGTTTCCCAGGTTTCCATGACAGCTGATTTTGACTGAGTTTGGCCGGTGGGAAGCGTTACTGGGAGATTTGAGGGCTGGAAGAAAAGGAAACCTGCTGGGTTTCTCCTTTCTTAGCTCATCAGTAGAAGAACTGATAAAAGAAGATGTACTTGGCTACCCAGGGATTGCCACTGTGCTCTTCCTGGGCAGATTTATTTCCTTACAAACAACAGGGAAATAGGATCAGAGTTTTGTGCAAGACATTTGTCAGGTCCTGTGCCTATGCAGGTCTCTTTTTTGGGGAACAGGTTGGGTCACTGATTGAGGGAATCAGCAGTTGCCCTGCATTTTCTCAACCTTGGCTTCCCCTTAGAGTCACCTCAGGAGGTTTAGAATGTCTATCTGGGCCCTACTTCTCACCTAACTTGGCTGGTTAGGAGCCTGGACATCGGTATTTTTAAAAGCTCTCTACAACTTCCCTAGATTGTATAGCAGCTCTAGACGGTGACACTTTGTGGCTTAATGATTTCCCCCTCTATGCTCTGGAGCTGGCTGCTGATCTGAGTATAGATTTCCAAGAACACTACATTTGGTCAGGTGCTCTTCCAAGGTTTCTCTTCCAAACTTCCTAAGATATATTTAAGTTCTCATCTGGAGACATCCCATTCACCTGTATTATTATCAGCACACAATTGAATATCTCCTCTTTAACATGGCCCCTTATTTCCATCATTTCTTCATATGACTTTGTGGTGATGCTGAGATACTCAGGTCTAATTACGTATCAAAATTTTGAATGTGGTCTTTGTCACCTCTAGCCTTGTTTGGTGTTCCATATTGTGCCCCACATTTGCACATGTCCGAAGTTCTCACTGCATTGTGGACTCTCTCCTTCATTGCAAGTTGATTTATAATTTCTGACTTACATGATGTTTCAAGTCTTAGAATCCCAGAATTTTGATGATGTAAAAAACTGGAAGACTGTACTTACCCTCCTTCAGGAGACTAAGGCAGAATGCGCTGATTTTCAGCTGAGTATTGCTTTTCCTCACCTCATACCTCCACGGCTCCCTGGCAAAAGTTGAGGACTGAGGGTATTTCTTTCAGCTGGCATTCATGGTTCTAATCCATGCATACCTCTCTGTGTGTGTGTGTGTGCGCATGCACACACATGTGCGTTTGTGTTAGGGTTATAATATACAGTACCTGTAAGTACTCATAGATTTTTATGGAAATGATGGAAGGGTTGCACCAATCACTCACATACCAAGCATGCATTATCCTAAGACTTTGGCTTTCCAAATGGGAACCTGTAAAAAACATGTGATCGATTTATGTTCATATATTAAACAGGCCACCCAGCCCCAGTGTAAAATTAGGGTGACAACTGAATACATCACTGTTCCCAGCAGCTACCTGGATATAGTCATTACCCAGTGGAAAATGGCCCAGCCTTGCTCATTAGAACTCCCTTCTCCTGAGGAGAGTCATTTACACGCTGTC
Source organism: Aplodontia rufa (assembly GCA_004027875.1). Lineage (NCBI taxonomy): Eukaryota > Metazoa > Chordata > Mammalia > Rodentia > Aplodontiidae > Aplodontia > Aplodontia rufa. The sequence goes on from PVKS010001689.1 coordinate 130,582, forward strand.
TCATTTAGAGCAAACCAACCAACCCCACAGAGACTTAAAAGAAAACAGAAAGACCTTTTCCTGAATAGCCTCTGGAAGGTGGTGTGTGTTTCTCCTTTCTGCCTGTGTCTGCGTTGTTGTGGATGAAGGATAACCGCACACCTGCTCAGAGGAGGGAGCTGTTTCCTTGTGGGAGGAGGGATTGCCCGCCAGCATTAATTAGAAAGAGGTGGAATCTGGTAAATATTTTGGGAGAAATTACTGCAACTTGCACGAACAGCATATTGATTGTCACCACGTCACCTCAGAGAAGCAAATGGACTGATTGGATTTGGAATAGGAAGCCTATGAAAGCAGGCTTGAATGTGCTGCTCAAGACCCTGCAGGGCAGCTTGTAGCCCGGAAGGGAGCTCCTTGCTAGACAGGAGAGTTCACGGGGACAGGAGAGGAAAGGGTTCTGTCCTGGGCTGTGCGACCTGTATCTTTACTCTCTCCAATTTTGCCACTGTGGAATTTGGGGAGGGACACTGAGGCCTGGGAACCCAGGAATCCTGCTTCACTCTGCCCCTCTGTTCTCCTCCTTCCCCCTTAACTAGATGCGCACTGTCACCTTCCCTGTCTCTCTGGCCCTGCAGTTTCTAAACAGTGCTTCCATTCTCACTTGGGCCTCTCTTCTCTGATTAGATATTTGGGCAACGGTATGCTTTGGTCTTCTCTCTGGAACCTTCCAATCCTCTCCCTCTGCCTTGATGTTGGCTGCTGTGAATAAAAAATGGTCTTCCCTAGAACCAGAGGACCTTCATTAGCACAGCCAGCCCTGGCCATCCTAGATTCTAGGGGGCACTGAACCACCCCAAAGCCATCCTTTGCCACTGAGTTTCACTGAAAGCAGGGTAACTGTCCTTTAGTCTGAGCTGCCTTTGCCTCCCATGCTGTGGCTTTGAGTCAACTGGTTTAATTCTATGTGCTTCCACCTCTCCTCACTAAACAGGGCGACTATGGAGCAGCTCCCTTACACACGTGTTTTCGTTCACAGGGAGGGTTTTTGCCTTCTTTTGTTTTCTTTTAAGTATCATTTAAACTGTTACCGTCAAAGTTAGAGACCTGCATAACTTGGAAAGATCACTCAGTGGTCCACTGTGTGAGTTGTTGACATTGAGAGAGAATACAGAACTGGGCTGGCAACGAGCTCTTGATAATAGCATTGACAGGTCTTCAACCATCAAGGCCTCATCTGGGGCTGATCCTGCTTCCTCCATCAACTTCTCAAAGATTTCATTGCACGGTTTCAAGGCTACATTGTTAAAAGCAAGGCAGACTGATTTCTTCCAAGCCTGCTCAGAGACTTTCTGCACCTCGTTGCTTTCTCAAGGTGTTTGCTGGGTTCAGCTCCTGGCTGAGGCTGGGGTTCATTGCAAGGGGAGGGAAGAGCAAAGTGAGGTGAACGTTGTGGAAAATATTTGCTTCTTTTCCGGTACTTAAAATAATATCAACAGAGGTTTAGGAGATGTGAGTTCTGCTTCTGACTTTGCTACTAACTGGCAATGAGACCTTAGACCTGTGCTATCCAACATAGGAGCCACCAGACCCAGTGGCTACAGAGCACTAGAAATGTGACCAGTCCCAAGTGAGATCTACTGTCAGTGTAAAACACATTGACCTTCAAGGACTAGACACGAAAAAAAAGAATGTAAAATATTTCATTAACAATATTCATATTGACTATTTGTTGCACTGATGATACTTTGGACATATTGAATTAACCAAAATAAATTGTTAATTTTTTCTGTGTGTTTTTATTTTTTTAATATGGTTACTAGAAAAATAAAATTTCACATTGGATCTACAATGTATTTTTATAGGACAGTGTAGCCTTACACAAACTTGAATAGCTTCTCCAGTTTGGAAAAGTAGGTCATTAGAGACCAGCTATGAGAAACAGTAATTTCCTTTCATGAGCTCTAACCTACAAGATTCATTGACTTCTTAGACATTTTTAAAATGGTTTTCAGAATCATCAATGAATGTTAGAGTGGAATACAGAACATCTGTCATGTGGGTCATGTGTTGGCATTCAGGTGCCACATAGACATGGAAAGAAACAAAAAGAGGAAGGAGATGGAAGGAAGGAAAGAAAGAAGGGAGGGAGAAAGGGAGGGAGAAATGAAGAACTGGAGGAAGGAAAAAGAAACACAATTCCTGCCTTCAAGGGGCAAATAAATACTGGGGGTAAAGAAAAAGACCTGGTAACACAAACCAATTGCTAATGGTACAAAGTCATATGTGATTAACTGCTTGATTAATTTTCTCACAATTTAGGAAGCATAAGGCTTAGCAGGTCCAGAGCACGTGAAATTGGGAGACTATTTTCTAGTGAAAGCAACAGTAAGAGCAGAAACAAAGAGGAGATTAGCATGTCTCTCTCTTTCTCCCATAAATAATTGCATGATAATCACAGGAAATGACAGTCAGCATGGATGAGTTAAAGGTTTCATTGGTAACGGAACATGCCTTCCAGTCCATTATCTTTCCCTCTGAGAATATTTCCCTTATTTTCCCCCAGCAAGACTGGGAATCATATGTAGTAACGCTCACTGCTCCTAGCTGCTCAGAAGCTCAGCATTTTCTCTAACCCTCAAGAGTGAGGAGCTGGATACATGTGAGCTCCTTCCTAGGCAACCCCGGGGGGGGGGGGGTTATATTAGCAAATCTTGGCAGAGGACAGTAAGGATATTAAGCATCTGATACTCTTCAAGGATAGAAAGGGAGCAGTGATTGAACATTCCCTCCTTGGGACTTTGGGGATCTTCAATGTTGCCTTTGTAAACTACTCCCCACCACCCTATCCTAGGACCAATGCCCCCTCTGCAAATATGAACACAGCATTCCAAGCTTTTGTTGCAGTGAAGAATCAATCAAACTGTTGTTGTATTCTTCTGGGTTACTCCAGGGAAAAACTCCTTTGGAGGAAACCCCATACTGGCCAGCATCCTCTCTCCTTCAAAGTTCCCCTCCCAGGTAATTGAGGAATAACATCTCAGAGGCTCCTATCTTGGCATGCGTGGTGTTTTTAAATCCTTTCTAAATGGCTAAGAAGGTAATTCTTTTCAGTCATTTGCTGTGTGCAGCCCTCCCCTTTCCTGGCAGAGACAGTGTATGCACTCTATTAGAGCATTTTTTTCTTCATATAATGGCACCAATTAAATTACCTTGCAGCCCGACCTTAATCTGGCAGGAATGATTATTCCATGAAACAGTTAGGGCTTTAATTGACATGAAGTGCCTGCAAAATATGTCTTTTGCAGCAACCCCTGTCAAAGTCACATTGATATGCTAATCCCTATAGCTGGCAGAATCACTTCATAAAGAGAGACATTGAAAATTGAATTATTTCAATTTCAGTACCTAGGAATCTAGTGATCTGTCTGTATATGTAACTAAGTAGGTGCAATACTTTATATGGGTAAACAGCTGTACTAGGGCGTTGCCATGGAAACTGCTTGACTCATGGCAGTTGTGTTAGTGATGAAGTCATTAGCAGTGTGAAATGTACTTTGAGGTTGTCAAGTGTAACACTCCAGGAATATTTCAGCAGTATTAGTGGAGCCTTTTCATTTACATAATTTAGGTTTTCACACATGATCTCATTATGGTGCAAGAAAGGAATGGGTTATAGGGGCGATTGCACCCAGACCAGATGAACCTCCATTGTGCCAGTCAATTATTATTCTTCCTGCTTAAGTAGAGTCCTCCAAATATGTCTATAAGAAATTGATAACTCCCTTGGAATGATGATTCTGCAACCGTGTTAGGTGGGATGGCCAGATTGGCCTACATGTTGCCTATGCACTTAGGAACCCGTGAGGGGATTGAGGTAGCAACATCTCAGGTGCACCAGTTATCTTCATTCTGATGGTTCACTGATGCTGAGAGTAAGGAAATAAAACTTTCAGGTCAAGACACCCAGTTTTTTTTTTATCAGTATTTGAGTAAGTGTTGCCTGCTTTCCTGTGCATCCCCAATTAACTCCTTAGGAGTCACCATGTTCAGGTGATGGACAAGAATTTCCAGTTTGGAAATTGTCCTCCAAGCCTAATGATGAGTTTGATTCTTTACATCTCCATCCCCCAAAATATGAATGGTTTCTCTCATCTGTTGATACTAGAATTTATGTTGAAGCAGTAGAACAGACGGCTGACCTAACAAAGCCTCAAATTGAATGACTTTCAGTGCAACAGGGGCGAAAGCTCCCTAGGGAACTTGGAGGTGGAGGGAAGGGGATGGGGAGGGGGGAGGGTATATGAAGAACTCATAGGAGTCTGGTGATGGGGAAGATGGGGGAACCATTCCAGAAGCCGATGTTATTCCTACACTAGATACCCATT